>JBBPCX010000011.1:15360354-15400480 GCA_037974365.1 Hydrocynus forskahlii
GGGATGGGCTAGTTATTAGTTATTATCACGTTAACGCATTATTTGCTTAACGGCGACAATTATTTTATTGCACATTAATACAGGTTTTTGTAAAAATCCTTTTACTGTGAAAGTTGCAGCACGCCGCTCTACGTCTCGGCTGGTTTTCATGGGGTTCAGTCATCCCATTACTTTTGTCCATATTATTTGAGCAAAAGTAATGGGACGCCTGACCATCATACCAGCAGGTGTAATGACACTTTAATGACACTGCATTCAGATACATAGACTTTAATATGGAGTTGGTCCCCCTTTGCAGCAGCTACAATGCTCTGGACTAGCTAGTTTTTCTATAACAAACTAGACAAAGCGTGAATGCCCTGCTGTGGCAAATAGCTTTGGTTTTATATTTGATTTGTTTACATTAATGTTTAAGTTGAGATTTAGAAATATTTGAACTGCTGCTTGTAACTGTGTTAAAGGGAACAATGCTGTTAAAAAGCTATTAATTTGTTTAAAGTGTTTGCAAACCAAATGTTATTGCACTTTTATATAATTATACACATAGCAGTACTTTTAAAATAAAAGTGTGCAATGCACTACTTTTGAATTAAATATTTAATTTTGCGTGTAACAATTGGATTAATCGTGATTAATCGCAGAAAACCATGTGATTAATCATGATTAAAAATTTTAACCGTTGCCCAGCGTTACTATATGTATATAGTACTATATATTAGTAACCAAGTCATGTAGTGTTTATTTTGCTCTTTCTCTCTCTCTTTCTCTCTCTCTTTCTCTTTCTCTCTCTCTCTCTCTCTCTCTCTCTCTCTCGTATACACTCACACTGTCAATCGACAACCTAAACAGTTTTCTTTCACATCCATGTACAGTACATCAACTGTATCTAAAGACTGAAATCTTAATAACAATCTCTCAAACTCTCATTAGACGTGAGACAGGAGCTTGAGATAGACAGTGTTCCAACGGAGGAGCCTTCAGCAATAATCCAGTTCACCCATCATTCCAACACACAGATGTTCAACATCCTGAAGAAGACAGCGGCACAGTGTTCCCACATTTCTAGAACATACATCATTGGACAGAGTGTTGAAAAGAAAGATCTGCTGGCGATTGAGTTTTCAAACAACCCTGGAGAACATGAATTACGTAAGTGAATCCTTCACAAACACCAGTAAGATCACTGTTAATAAATGCAGACACAGTATAATAAGTATTATAAGTTAAATGTTTTTTCTATGATGAAAACCTGTTGTAAATGATTCTGTAAATAACTCTTTCAGTGGTTCTGTGTGTAGCACCAAAAGGATTCCTGTATTGTTAAAGTCAAAGAACGTTTTTTTATTACATGGACCATTTTTCCTAAGAGAGTATGCTAAAAAACAGACCAGTCAACTAAATACTGAGCACACAAATGCCACAATGGCTTTTACAGAAAAGGCTACCATATCAGTTATCCAGTGTCTCTTCACTCACTACAGACTTCTTTCCCCATGAAAACTGATTCTGCTTTGTTTTCTTGTTTGGCAAGTGGAGCCAGAGGTCAAGTACATTGGGAACATGCATGGAAATGAAGTTATGGGCCGAGAGCTGCTCATTTACTTGGCTCAGTACCTGTGCTCTGAGTATCTGCTGGGAAACACTCGTATTCAAACTCTCATCAACACCACACGCATCCATATCTTGCCATCGATGAACCCAGATGGTTATGAATTAGCCTATTCTGAAGTACAGAGTGGTACTGACGCAGATTATGATGAGGTGAGAAACTGTAAACTCTCTTAATGTTCCACAAATGCAAGATTATTCCTTTGCTACTGCATGATGTGATGTTCAAATAAGTGCTTGTACCTCTGTGTTGCTAGTCTTTAAATATCAGACTGCGACTATGAAGGGGTAGGGTTGTAAACATCATCGATTTAAAAAGCCTTTATCATAACATGGCCGTTCCTCACATGACTTTATAGATCAGTGTGAAGATTCGCTCGTTTTTGCAGAAAATATTATTTGCAATTTGTTCACTACAACTGAATCATTACAGTATCCAAGATATCTGGAGTGTTGCCTACATTGCTGCAACATAGTGCTTTTAATTATTATGAAGTTTTGCTTGACTTTACAGACATCTCAAACTATTTTGAGTGTATCAGTTTCTTTTAGGTAAATGTGGATTTTACACAATAGTTAAAAAAATGTGCACAAGTAGCAGCAACTGCAGTAAAAAAAAAGCCTGATAACAAATCCCTCCCTTGTCATACTACAGGATGCTGGATACAGCGGACATATAGGTGGTCGAAACAATGCCCAGAATATAGACCTCAACAGGAACTTTCCGGACTTGACTTCTGTTGTCTACAATCGGCGTAGGCTCAAGCGCTTTCGTAGTAACCATGTCCCTATTCCTGACACTTACTGGTTTGGTAAGGTAGGAGTTCTCATTAGAATAATTTGAAGAATCTTATTATAGAAGCACCACTGGATTTAGCTTTGGTCGACATATTTCTGCTCTTTTTTGAAGTTGGCCAGACAAGTTTTACAGAGCCTTTCCATTCAGCCTTAGCATGCATCTTCAATTTCAGTAAATTTGGTATGCATATCTTGTGATGGAGATAACATTTAGCATGGTGGTAATTTCTTTATTTCAAACCTGCCTAGTTTCATTTTGCGACAACAACAAAGTCCATCATGGTAGTGTATATTTTAGCCTAAACGCAGAATTAAATTCATTCAGTTGTGTTCTGTAAAGCTGGTCCAACAGTTGATATGCAGGAATGTATTTGTGGGAGGATCATAGGGAGGTCAGTTGCTTGCAGTATAATATATTTGTGTGTTTGTGTATCTCTTTTTTTAAGGTTGCTCCAGAGACATATGCTGTGATGAAGTGGATACGATCTATTCCATTTGTCCTGTCAGCTAGTTTTCATGGAGGAGATCTGGTGGTGTCCTACCCTTACGACTTCTCGAAGCACCCTCTAGAAACAAACATGTTCTCTCCGACCCCTGATGAGCAGGTGATCCCTGGCAGCAACTGGATCAGATTTAATTCATGCTGCTGTAAAATTACCTTACATGAGTAAGGTAGAATGCATGGCCTAACCACACAAAGCCAACATGCAACCCTTACCTAAACACGGCTGCTCATACACAGTGCGGCTACTGAGGGATTACAAACAAATATTTCAATTGCAGGTATTCAAGCAGCTAGCCAGAACGTATGCAAACGCTCATGCCACAATGTCCAACAAGGACACAGACAGGTGTGGTGCCCAGTTTGTTGATAAAGGTGGCATTGTGAATGGGGCTGAGTGGTACAGCATAGCAGGAAGTAAGTATGTTGAAAGTAATACACTGTGGTCTAACATTGCTTTTTTAGTATAAAAAATAAATGACATTTACAGTATCCACACATTTAGATTACCGTTGAAATGTGCTGTAGTATCTGAAGTACACTATATGGAAAAAAGTATTGGGACACATCTATTTTTCAGGGTTTGGGCTAGACCCCTTACTTCCAGTGAAGGACAATCTTAATGCTTCAGTATACCAAGACAGTTTGAACAATGGCATGCTTCCAACTTTGTGGACACAGTTTGGGGAAGAACCTTTTCTATTCCAGCATAACTGTGTCCCAGTGAACAAAACAAGTTCCATGAAGACATGGGTGGATGAGTTCGGTGTGGAAGAATTTGACTGGCCCGCACAGTGCCCTCACCTCAACCCCATCCAACACCTTTGAGATGAACTGGAACGGAGACTGTGAGCCAGGTCTTCTCGTCCAACATCAGTGCCTGAACTCATAAATGCAAAATGAATGGGCACATATTCCCACAGAAACTCCAAAATCTTGTGGAAAGTCTTCCCGAGAAGAGTGGACCATATTAAAGTCTATATATTTGAATGTCATTAAAGTCCCCATTGGTCAGGTGTCCCAAAACTTTTTTGTCAATATAGTTGTCAATATAGTTGCCATAGTATCTGAATTATGTAAATATTTATATGAAAGTTGCCATAGTATTGCACGGTGGGAATATGCTGTAATTCCAGGAGCAGAAGCTACAGCATACTGAGTTAGCGGTGTCACTGTCAGTCAGTGCTGTACTATAGGCTGCAATGAAATACACTCTGACCTTCTGTTTTATGACAGGCATGGCAGACTTCAATTATCTACACACAAACTGCTTTGAGATAACAGTAGAGCTGGGCTGTGACAAATTCCCAGTCGAAGAGGATCTATATATGGGCTGGGAGGAAAATAAAGAGGCTCTGCTCGGTTTTATGGAGTCGGTGAGGTCATCTTTACATGAATAAAAACATGTGCAATTCACAGTGATGAATTTCTATATTGTTGGGTGTATCTGATGTGTTCTGTACATAGTATTGTATTTCATCCACCTCTAGCAACAGTTATGGTTTATTACTGTATTTCAGGTGCATAAGGGAATAAAGGGCATTGTGAAAGATGAAGATGGGCGTGGCATTAAAAGAGCCACTGTCTCAGTCAAAGGGATCAGGCATGACATCTTAACAGGTACTACAGGAGCTTTCTGTCACAAATCAATGCAGCTTAAAATCTGACAGCATTTACAATGAATAAATAACTGATCAATGCATGTACTGCCCACAAATGTGTTCTTTTATAGAATCTGTTGGACTAGTTCTACAGAATGTTGATAGAAATTCCTATTGCCCTAATAATGCTAATGAAATAAAAGCAAAATGCATTAATTGTTCCGATCAGGCAGGTTTTGCTTTTCATTAGAGCTGATACATAATGCTGAGTTTCCAGTTATGTTACCCAGCTGTATTTTGTTGTAACTAATCAAAATAGTTTGGAAATGACAATGATTCTGCCACAATGGTAAAAAAAAAGCCCAGTTACATTTAACAAGCACATGAAAAATATCACTTGAATGAATAACATGCTCTAAAGTACTTTGACAGCTTGAATTCTTTCTATAAAGTTTGTCCAACTTAACAACTGTAACTATGAAACCATGCACTTGTAGGTAGAGCATGAATAGGTCAGTTGTCTGCACTTTCACTCAGTACTGGCTTTTTGTCAAAATTTGTGTCTCTCCCTGTTCTCTCAGCTGAAAATGGCGATTACTGGAGACTGCTGAATCCTGGCATCTACATTGTGACCGCCTCAGCTTCAGGTTACACCAGAGCCATGAAGAGGGTCCACCTTCCAAATCACATGCAGAAGGCAGGAAGAGTGGACTTTGTGCTTAAAAAGGCTCAGCTTGAGTCAGATGCTGATGATTTTAATACCCTGTCCTTAGGTAGTTATGATCGATTTGACCCTTATAACCAACAAGAGCGCTACAGCATGAGGACCCCTGGGCAAGTGGAGGAGGAAAGACAGGAGAAACCCTGGTGGTGGTCCTACTTTGCTCAGTCTGGTAGTCAAAATCCCTCCTGGCTTCTAAGAAATTAGCTCCATCTACTGGTCTGACAGTATCTTGACTGGCTGTTTAAAATAATAGAGGATTTTTTCTTAGAGAAGCCAAAAAGAAACTAATGACTTCAGCCCAAAGACATGGCTGTCCTTCTACTTATATGGTCTGTTGCAATAGTAATCATAATCTTCATGTTGTTACAGTGGAGTTATTGTTGATCAAATGTACACCATTAGTCTCTTTGTGAACTGCCAACTTTCCCTCCCATAATGAACCTTTGGGATATGTTTTTTCTCCACCTCATAGTCCCTGAAAGGCCTCCACTGCAGATCATTAGCAAAATGTCCTACATCCTAGGAACACCAACTGTAACTGAAACTGCCAGCCATGATGACAAAGTTTTGATGGACTTTTTGTTGAACGCAGATGGAGAAATTATGCTCCAACACACTTCTGTCCTGCATGAAAATGCTTACCAAGATTAAACTACTCTAATGTACTTAAAAGATCCTTACTTTACTTACTCTATCACACACTTCCAGTAGTTGGCAGTGTTATGGAATCATGTTTTATGAAGAGATACACTTTGGGTTAAGATAAACTATTATACATATTTGTTGACAGATGTATGATGCAGTAAAATATAATGATACCTGAACAAAGAATTTGATATGTAAATCAAGATGATCAGGGATTGAGAGATGCAATCACAGTTGCAGATTTGGTGTTTCTAGGGTCCCAAACAAAGTTGTCTGGAAGTCCCACTTACAGTCAGAACTGAACCATCCTGGTTTTGCATCAGCAAAAGCCTTTTGTTCGCTTGTGAGTTAACATTTCTGATCAAAAGCCTGGGCTGTAAGAAAAAGGAATGGAAATGTTAGTTTTGAAAAACCTCATCTAGACAGACTGAAGTAAATTAAAACATTGCAGGTGCAGATTTTTGTCTGGCAAGCTAGTAATTGTGTTCTCATGAGACTTCAGTTTTCTATTTTGGGCACCACGGTAATATCACCATTTCATGGTTGCAGTTCAGTGTACCTGTTTATTCCACCCTGATCTCTTGTGGCCAGTTGAGGACCTCCTTAACCTCTGGAGCACCATGGATTCGCATGGTTTGCGTCATGGTAAAAACTGGTTGTCAGTAACCACGGAGCAAGTGTCCTCTGCAGCTGCTGAACTTGTACAGAGAAGGTCCTCAGCTGTATTCATTATCTTGCAAAAGTCTCTAGCCGAACTTTAGTGAGTCTTTAAATCACCCAGAGTCCCTTTTTCCTTCGCATCTGGACACTCGTACACCAACTGTGGCCCTTCTTCTATGCACTTGTACAGACAGTTACTGAGAGTAATTGTGTTTGTTGGTAGAGGAGGAAATATAATTTTAATCTGATTTTAATGCTTATTTTTCATTCATTGACACTGAAACGCAGTCAAAAGTGAAGACTCGAAGCTGCAGAAAAATAACATGAATCAAATTTAAATATGATATAATAAATACTGACAATTTTTTTTTATTATGTGATTATATTTGAATATGTAATACTCTTGAATTGTTGATTAAATGATACGATAGCAGGATCAGCAGTTTTGCACATCTCATGAAACCAAATGAGGATTTTAAATTCAACTTGTTCCACTAATCTAACAAAGCCTTCCATCTCTGAGCTTATCAGGCTGTTAGAAGCAGGGGCTGAATCAATGCTGCTCCATGAGAGTCTGCAGTTCAGGTCTTCCAATAAAGCAGTTGTAATGGGCAGTCACACCAGACCCAGTGACAACAGAATGGAGCTGCTTGTATTCACTTGTACAGACAGTTACTGAGAGTATTAGTTTTTGTTAGTAGAAGAGGAAACATCTGATGATTTTAATCTGATTTTAACATTTTTTTAAATTGACACTGAAACGCAGATAAAAATGAATATGAATCAAATTTATCATTTGTGCTCTGTGATATTTGGTAAGAGATAGGACGAGTTTTACAAAACACGCATAAAATGACATTTAACTTAATTCTGTTATCCTTCCGGGGCCATCCTGGGTCTTTGCAGCTCCCACTTTTAAAAGCTTATAACACTGTCATACTTTATTCTTTTTGTTTGTAGCTGGACTCATTTCATAGCTAAGACACTGAAGTTTCATGTTCTAGAGAAAGAAAAACTAAAATTATGTTCACACAGCAATACCGGATGAAATACTGGATTTAATATATGCTTGTGTCAAAAATCTTTAGATTCAGCAGTGTCTTATCGTCCTGCTATTGTGAAAGGGGCTGAAAACACTCAAACCCCATAGCCACAGGTCTTGTCAACTTATGTTCAAAATTTGAGCTCAAAAGAATAAAAAATGAATGTATAATAAATCTTTTAGTGCAACTAGTACCATTCGAGACGCCATCTTGAATCCAGAAATCCTTATTTTTATTATAGAATTATAAATCAATAAACCGCTAAACACCACTTCTCTCCCATTCAGCCCATTCATTCAGTGCCCGTTCAAATTCCCCGCCAGTCCGAAAGAGCCGACTCCCAGCTTCTGCCCAAGCAGACCAGTTTCGGAGCTATCTCCGCCTCTGAGACTCGCAGACGCCTGCGGGTGGGCTCATTCGAATCCTAACAGCCTCTGCTACTGGTCAGAGCACAGAAACTGACGTTATACACCGATCACGATATAAACGCATATTTATAACTTCCGTTCCGTAAACGGAACAAGCCCCCTAGCAGAAGGATAACAGTTAACGACTGAGTTCAGATTTGCCTGTTGATTTTCCATTAGGTTCCATTTTTCGAACACTACGGAGCTGGACTCCCAGTTGTTGCAGAAAATCAAAACTAGCACTATTTATGTATTTTGTGTGTTTTGACAAAATCTGAGGCTCTTCATTACATTGAATGGCATCTTTGCCAATCGTTCTATAAAGCTTGTTGACCTATACATTTGCGTTCCGAGTATAAAAGCCAAGAATTGTTGCAGAATTACTAGTTAAACACATTTTCAGAAAATACTGTAGCCTGTTACAGCACTATTTCTCAGGCTCCTAATAAGAACATAAACACAGATCAGGCATTACAGTAAAACCACCAGCCTGATATTGTGTAGGACCCCCTCATGCAGCCAGAAAAGCACTGACACATGAAGGCATGGACTCCAGAAGTCCTCAGCAAGTGTTTGGCACCAAAATGTTACCAGCAGATCCTTTAAGTTGTGAGGTGGAGCCTCCATGGATCAGACTTTATCCAGCACATCCCACAGATGCTCAATTGTACTGAGCTCTCACAATACCTTTTGCAGTGTGATAAGACCATTTTCCTACTGAAAGAGGCCACTGCCATTGGGGAATGCCACTGTAGTGAACGGGTGTGCAACAATGTTTAGGTGTTACATGTCAAAGTAACATCCACATGAATACCAGGACCCAGGGATCAACAGGAGTATCTGACCAGTCTGTGGCTGCACAGCGCCAAACATGGCAAGGTGCCCTTTCTATCATAGACAAAATTCACTTTGTTAGTAATTTGTGCAACTGTAACTCTGCAGTGGGATCAGACAAGATGTTCTAGAATTTGCTACTCTCAACCATTAATGGGTGCCCATAACCCAGTCCACCAGTTGTTCCTCCCTGAACCACTATTGGACAGTACTTACTACTTTATTCTAGGAACAGCCCATGATACCTGCTGTTTTAAAGATGTTCCGAGTCAGTTGTCTACTCGTCACAATTTGGCGGCTATCAAAGTTATTCAGATCCTTACTGGCCCACTTTCCCTGCTTCCATCACATCAGCTTCAAGAACTGGAGGGCAGCTGGTGGCCTAGTGGTTAGGGAGTTGGCCCTGTGACCAGAGGGTCATGGTTTGAATCCCAGTACTGCTGGTGGCACCACTGAGGTTCCTTTGAGCCAGGTACTATCCCCACACACTGCTCCCTGGGCGCTGTGTTCCTGGCTGTCTGCTGCTTCATTTGAACGGATTAAATGCAAAGAATTTCATACTGCTCACACTGTGCATTGTGGCGTGTTCACATATGACAAATCATTCCTTTACGATGTTGACTTGCTGCCTAACATATACCACCCTCTGTCTGGTCCCTCTGTAATGAGATAATCAGTATTATTCCCTTCTCTTGTCACTGGTTTCATTGTTATGGCTTACCTCCTAAGTAGATCAACTGTGTCAAGTGTTAGAAAAGTTTAATTTCTGAGAATTTTTCTCAGCTCATCAGTTTTATTCAGGTATACTAGAGGAGGGGGGAATTGTATAGAAAAACATTGTGCAGATCACTTTTATGTATACACAATATATGCATGTGTAACAAGAGCAAGACTGTGTTTATTGTGCTGTTTGTTCAAGAAAAGTGTTTTTTTGTTTGCAGCAAATATGGAACACTTCATCTTGAGGATGAACTTTCAGAAGCTACGTTTTATGTAAGCAGCCAGACCACACACTGATTAGGGTTGAGTTTGTCTCACTGAAAAAACAGATTCAAGAGCTTACTGATCATCAGATTATATATATATACACACACTACCAGTTGAAAGTTTGGACACACCTTCTCATTCAATGATTTCCTTAGTTTTTATTATTGGCTACATTGTAGATTAATATTGAAAACATCACCTATTGCTCTGATGACAGCTTTGCACACTCTTGGCATTTTTCAATCAGATTGATGAAGTATAGACCTGTAATGGTGTTAAATTAACAGGTGTCCTTCGTCAAGGGTTCATTAGTGGAATTTCTAGCCTTCTTAATGTGTTTGGGATCATCAGTTGTGCTGGTTGGGTTGGTACACAGTTAGTGATCCTATTCTACTACGGTTCTACTCCACATTATGGCAAGAACCACTTAACTAAGCAAAAAGAAACAACAGTCCATCATGACATTAAAACAAAACATATTCTGGTTTGTTTAACTCTTTTTTTGTTCCATGTGTTCCTTGATTATTTTGTTTGTTTTCAGTATTAATCTACAATGTAGAAAATAATAAAACAAGGAAACAACATTGAATGAGAAGGGGTGTCCAAACCAGCCAGTTACATATGGCCTGTCAGCACAGCCTCCACTTAACTAAACCAGTTCCTGACCAGCTAGAAATGTATATAGGTGATATATTTTCCACATTCAGATAAATATAAGTAAAATTAATCTATAAAATCAGCTAATAAAAGTCTACTATTGTCCTTGTGCCAAGATGAAGTGTGGTATAGTTTCATTCCATTTGATTAGAAATGTACTTCCCAAGAATTTGGTTTCTTTTCCATATATTTATATTGTATGATTCATCTTAATAGATTGCTTTGCTTATTAGACCCATTATTTTGACATCCAAAGTTGAATTCAGTTGAGGGTCTTTTAATGACCAACAGCCAACAGCAGAGGGCTCTGCACTCTCAGATTTAATGGACCTCCACTGCTCTGTGTGCTCAGGCATGAGAAACTGCCAGAACAAAAGATCCACAGGGGGGCGTTGTGTTTCTATGACGTCCTTCATTTTTTTGTGGGTCTTCTTGTAAAGTAAAATTACAAGAATCCTTATTTCTGCTCTGATGATTTTTTAGACAAGAATCTTAAGTTAAGTTTTGTTAATGTAATAAATTAGAATAATAAAAAGATTACCCCTATAAAGAACTCCATGGCCTGCTCTGAGAAGGGGAGAGTTTTATTAGCACATGTCAACAGACCATGAGGTAGCAATATTTCACGCTCGCCCAATCAGTCATGTGTTATGGCCCATAAATGTGTCACTCAACACCATTTAGTCAAGCTAAACATCTGTTAACAGATTTAACATCCAGTTTCTCACTTTAAATAACACGGTGCTGCCAGATGTGACTTAAGGTATGTGCCAGGGCTACACAGTGCTCTTCTGTAAAGTGTAAATCCTTTCTTACTGTGCATTTTGAAAGAATTTCTAATAAGAAATTAAGAGTATTTTGTAAACCGTAAATTTGCGCCACTACAAATTTTAGGGTTTTTTTTATTTTGCTGGATTTTCTTTCATTTTATTTAGTTTCATATAGTTTTTTCACTTCATATTCATCATTCTTTGGTGTTTAAAGTCCAGCTGTGATGTACTGGGGAGATACATGAAGATCTTTCGCTGATACGGAATATTTACAGTACATAACATGCAATGTTTTACAAAATGTTTATACCTGCATTGCAGGAATTTTTTATTTTACAACCTCACTTACTTATTCAAATACATTTAATACCAGCAGCACCTTACGTGTTCTATAGCTCTACGGTGAAAATGTTGTAACTTTTAGCAACCCGTCAAAACTATATACGTTTTTACTCTTAGGAAAGACATGACCTCTGTCTTACTGTATATCCCGCTCGCTCTCCTTGTTTTGGACTGAGCAGTAATTATTACTGAAGACAGCATAACTACAGTGTGGCTGAGCATGAAAAAGGCGGCTCGATATGGAGGCAGCTGAGGCCTGGTAGGGAAGCAAGCTCAGTGTGGCAGAGATCATTTGTTTGCTTTGCAATTATTCATCAACCATGGAGACAAATTGAGTCAAACAGCGAAACTGGCTGTTGCACAGAGGCACCAGACATCCTGAGTAGCAAGTCAGTCAAACACACTTCAGCAAGCTGTCCTCAAGTGTGCCCATCTTTTTGTAATGAGGAGTTGTAGTGCGAACGTGACTGTTTAAAGTGACCCTAAAAACAGCGGTCTTAAAAAATATGCTAAAAAAGGGTGTAACACGCTCAATGGAATTTAAATATACTTCTGTTGGTCCATTTGTCTTGGAATGTTCACTTAACATAAGTGGCTGCCGAAGTTTTTAAATTGTGTAAGATATAAAAACGGATCAACTTTGATATGACCGCATCTATAAAGTTTATGTACTTACTATACATACTTAGAAAGTGTATTTACTTACTATTGAAGCAAGTCAATGCAAAGAGTTGTGTACTTCTGGGGAGTGTCTCTGTGAGGTGAGGTTTTAGGTCACTAATTACATAAAAGGCTTAGAAAGTTGGATTGAGCTGCCCTCTGCTGCCATTCTGAATCAGTGTCAGGCTGATTGCAGGTAGTTGACTGCTAGCTCTGCTTTTCTTCTACTTCACTGACTAGTGCTAACTAAGCTCCAAATCATTTTCTTTCTTCAGACGTGAAAGAGTGTAATTTGTGCATACGAGGTACTTTTACTGATATATTCAAATTTTCAGGAGAGTGGCAGTTTCCCCCTTAATATTTGAATCAAGTTTGAAGTACAAATCAAAACTTCTTTCTTTCATTGCCGGCTTCGGCCCACTTCCATAACCCCCAAAGCCCAAGTCCACTACCGCACTGACGCAAAGTTTAGTCCTTGATGTCCTCTGAGAAGACTGTTCAGTTCAGTCATCCCACTTAGTAACAGTGAAATGATGAACCTGCTCGCGGCTTTATCAGACTGCTCAGGCTTCAGTGTCTGTGAAGAAGCCATTTAGCGAAAAGTGCATAAAAACATGCACTGCAGGTATTGTTTTAAAATGTTGTATACTTTTAATTTTGAGTGTATGCATTCTATACGCTTTTAAATGTTAACTATAAAAGTTAACTATATTCTGAATACTTCATTTATCTATCCTGAGTATTTCATTACATCCCAATCCTGTTAAGATTTCTGTAGTTAAGAGAACAATGTGTGCATGGTTTGCTTTATTTGCAGTCATAACCAAACCTGTTTGGAGTTTTATAGTTGATTATTTTGGTGCTAATTTATTTTGGTGCTAATTTCTCAGAATGGGCTTAATTTGAGCGATTTTCTAGGCTTTGATGGCACTTCTAGTTTCCTTTAGGAGCAACTCAGACCTGCTGCCATGAATTGGCTCTTTTGGCGTCGTTGTCCAGATATCTGGCTTCAGAGGATGGTTTAACTTTTTATGAAAATCACAAGGGTGATTCAGCATGTTCAGCCAAATTAACGTAATTGCAAAACAGCATTTGATTCACCAGTAATGGTTTGGTGTCATCTCCAGTTCAGTCCGCTTGTTCAGTGGCAGCAATTAGCGGATTGTGCATGTTCAGGCAACCTCAGTCGGCGATAAGCCACCCTCTTTGTTATGGACCCTGAGCAAACTTGAACAAAAGATGTGAAGCAGAGATAATGTGGCAAGTTGAGCATGAAGCTCTACAGAACTAAAAGATCATTGTCATTAGAAAGTCCTCAGTGATAACCAACAGGATAAGCCATATTAACCGATTTATTTCTCTTTAGTAGTGCAGATGTCTTTAATGTAAAAGAAACGGAAACATAAAAAACAGCTGGTCATGTTGATGCGAGTTAGTTACTACTATAAACACCAGGGCCAACCCATTAGCAAGCCATTATAATGTCTGTCAGGGAGGCTTACTGAGTGTAAGCAGAGTGTATTTTGGCCTGTTATGGTAGCCGTGTTTTATTTGAGTTTCCCTCCACATGCGTGACGATCATGGGTCATTGCAAAGAATAGAACTGAAGCTTAAGCCCGACCCTAAGACTAATGTGTGTGTTAAGACTCGTCATGGTTCGCGGCCTGCTCTCTGTTTATGTACATCTCTCTTTTCCATTTGTTTTCATTTCTGTCTGGTGCACTTTTCCTTCCCCAAAGCAGGAGATCAAAGCAGCGAGTGTTTCACTGACTGGGTCCATAGAGGCCTGCAGCAGTGTTACATTCACTCCATTTTAACGCCATGACCTAAAGAGTTGTATAGCCAAATGTAGTTTGTACAAATGAAATAGATGGAAGGCTTAATATGTTGTTTTTCTTTTCTACTTTAACTGTATGGAAAACTTTGTCAACCAGTCAAATTATATTTTTTATTTTCTGAGCAAAACATGTACATATCCTCTACCCAGAACACAAGCAAAAGAGCTGTAAATATATATATATAGATAGATAGATAGATAGATAGATAGATCAATTTTATTGTTTTGTGTTAAGATGCTGTGTTTAGCTTAGAAGTGTTTGTTTTCTTACAGTTTGGGAAAAGGCTGGTTTTGTGGTCGTAAAAACACGTATTAGGGAAATTCTGCGAAGTACTGGTTCGCCTCTTGATGCCTATTTGATAGCGTTCATCATTCTAGTTTTTCTTTGCAGAGTGAATATGAGGAACATTCTTTTCCTCATCACTGAAAAGCCGGTTGCACTTTTGGCACGCACTCTAAATCTCAGAAAGGAGCCTCATGAAAAATGAAATGCGTTGATGTTGAAAGCTTTCAGCATATGTTTACTGCTTTTCTCTCACACACATTGCCATGAATATAAAAAGACAATACGAGAGTCTGGCAAAGAAACAAAGATTAGATGCAATAGTTGTGCTCTAGGAAGATATAACTTTCACTGCACACTCAGCCAGGAGGAAGTCCCGCTCGTGTACTTTTACTCAGACATGCTTCGGGTGGTTCATAATGGATTCCTATTTGCATAAAACGCTTCCCCTCGTTATGCTCGTCTCTCTGCTTCCCTAAATACTTAGTGAAGTAAATTCAATGCAATTAGATACAGCCCTCAGGCCCCTGCTGTTCCTGCCGTGTCCAGATCACAGCTCCTCATATGCTCTTATGTAATGTAAAGCATTAAGTATCTCCCCGTGTTACACTAAGGTGTGCACTTTAACTCACTTCAGGCACTAGATGAGAGGAACAAGAGCGTGCCTGACCGTACTTGGTTGTACACTTCTGGCAAATAGCCGACGTTTTGAATCGCATTGAAATGGGCCAGGTCAATGAACATGATTTTTATATCTCATTTGAATTATTTGAATATTGCTAAAATCATTTGTCGTCTTGCTGTGTATGTTCATAGGCATCTCTGCCAGTGATGTGCTTCTTGTGCAGTAGAATGTAAAAAATGATGTGTGCATTTGTTTTCCTACAAATTCTGCCTTGTTCTGCGTCCAGCACTGTGGAATTAGCATGACTGAATACACATCATCAAATCACCGTACCTCTTTCTGCTACGGTAAAAGAGACGGGCCACAAAGGCTACAGACAAGAAGGCTTGTTTTTTTTTTTTTTGCCTGCTCCTTGCATACAAGTGTACCCAGTCACACACCATGTGCAACTGGCGTCACTTCTCTGCGTTGTGTTTAGTAGTGGTTCTGGTGTGTGGGTGCAGGATGCATGGAATGACGAAACAGTCACATTCACTTTTTGGACAGTTACCGCAGTCCGTTTCCTGCCGTCCCCAGGGAAAGGCCTGTTCTTCTCCTGCTCCCGCATGGAAAATGGAAGGGGGTAATGGGAAATGTAGTTCTAGAATGGCGAAACTAATAAATGAACAAATACAACCAAAACAAAACAGGATTTTGTGTAATTATGCACAGTAAACATATAAACATAAATATAACCGTTACACATAGTATATAGAATTTTTGTCTAGACTCTGGAAAGCTTAACAAACTCAATAATAGCAAAAAAAAAATGAAAGAGTGCATTTGTTGACAGAGCATGGATAGTTCATGTAATTGTAAAATTTACACTGGCCATAACCAAAAATGATCTTTGGCGTGTTCAGATAATCTGATGCTTGATGTATGAAAGGGCCTCAAAAAAGGCAATTAGATTAATTCCAATTTAAGGAATGCTCTTGTTTCTCGGCGCACAGAGGAGAGAACTGAAACATTGGTCATCTTGCTATCCTGTTAAATAATACAGCAGCACTGAAGCATTGTCTCATATCTCACTTACATTCCATGATCCGCTCTGAGGTAAGTAGCCAAGCCTATGCAAACTATGCGTGGTTGAGTTTAAAGCAAGCTATGCCTGCATTGGCTATTTTAGCCCCGCAGTGTGAAATGAACTAGAATTATGCATTAAGCGCAATCCAAATAAGTGTTCTTGATTTTAATGGGCATTGCTGCCATGTCCCTTGGATAAAACACTTAAAAACAGCCTGGGGGAGGAGGGTTGGGGGAGCCTGGGGCCCTGAGAACATTTCTGTGTTACACTGAGCTACTTTAGCTGTCACAAAGCAAGATCAGGATGCATCGTTGAATGCACAGATGCCTGGCTAACTTGTGCTTACAGCTTGATCTTATAATAACACCCTTGGCAAGTGCGAGGCAGAGAGTGTCTCTGGGTATTCCGTCAAGCGCAACTCCATAACTGTATTTGTCACCAAGAGAGATCCAGAAGAAGATGCCTGGTGAAGGCACTGCTCAGCCATTGCTCAAAGACAGAATGAGAAATGAAGCGATGTCATAGTAAACGAAAGTCGGATCTCATTGGTGCTTCGGAGTGGACAATGTGAGAGACACAAACTGTGTCTCGAGGAGAATGCAACACCATTACATCAAAACAGCAATGCTTAAAACCACAAAGGAAATCAACCTGACAATCCAGCCATATACAGCTTTTGGGGTGGCCAGTAGGAGGAGTGAGCTGAAACATGTGATTGCATGCGACACATTCTTCAACAGCCATAACAATGCCTGTGTAGGAGATGCCTTGATCTGGCTTGAATATAGCTCTGCATTCTGGGACACGCACTCATGTGGGTACACTAGCACCGAACAGAAATACTCTGGGGGTGTCCACGTTGTCGGAACAAATCATGACTCAGCACCACCAACAACTGCAAATGACAAATTGCCACAGAATAGCAAGTGGCACAGTGGTAATTGAAGCTAAAGCTCCAAACACTTGAGTAGAACCTGAGCAACTGGGACAGATAGTGCTTGTTTCATCATTTCCAGGCAATTGTTTTTGTGTGTGTGTGTGTGTGTGTGTGTGTGTGTGTGTGTGTGCGTGTCATATTGACTCCTTAAGCTGATGCTGAGGTCTATTGTTGATTTTTAGCAAGTGCTAACTTAGATTTCTAAATGGGTCTTGGTTTAAACCTACAGTTCCACCAAAACACACCCCTAAAATAAAGGTACCAAAAAGAGTTATTTGTGCAATGCCAAAGAAATGTTGTTTTTTTAAAAACCTTTCAGTGAATGCTTCTTTGGAGAACCACTGTTGCAGATGAGATGTGTGAATGTGTAAAAGCTTTTAAAGGTTTAAAGAACCTCCATTTAATGTAAATCATTCCATTTTGAAAGGGTCTTCCCAAACTTTAGAAGGTTCTTCACACAGACAAATCTGTTTTCTAATTACAAATTACATCTAATTTGTATCAGTCGAAAAAAGAGGCGCATTTATATGTTACTCAAGAGGTTCAACTATGAAATTGCAATAGTAGAACAACTTTAAGTTCCTTAAAAATCCTTTCTATGCAAGGTTATTTAAAGGAGCGCTCCAGCATTTTTCTTTAATTTTGGGTTTTTCAGTCTTGTCCAGTTGAACATGCTACGTAGTTCTCTCCCAATCACATAATCCTACAGACACTAGGAGGGTGAAGGCTAGCATGTGCTTCTTCCAAGTCACGTATTTTTTTCAAACTGCCACTAACATGACTGGACAGCTACACATGTTTGGAGGAGAACACTAAACTCTGTCATGTCAGCTAACATAGGCTCATGTTGACTAGCCCTGAGGAATACATAGACAGGGAAGACAATCCTGAGAGAGCTTTCTTGGACTTTTGTGGCACACTGAGGTGCACAGTTTAATTAAAAATTTAAACGTTTTAAAGGTTTTTCACGTTTACATGTCTAATTTACAAAAGTGGTCCTGTAAAGAAGCTTACATTGAACTGTTCTTTGGACAACTCAAAATGGACAATTCCATGATATCGCTCCAAAGAGCTCTTTTTTCTCATTTATTTTTAAGGGAGGCATCAAGAAGCAAAGAGCGTATGTATCAGCACCTACTTATTTTCTACTTATATTTGTAAAAAATGTCTAAAGTCTCTTAAATCAATGTTCAGCCATAATTGCTCTTTCCATGGTGCTCTCTCTCAGGCTTTTGCATTTTCTTGCATTTCATTCCTGTATTTACATTGCAAATACATTAGAAACTTATTTTTAGACTTAACTGTACAGCATGTCACCACCTCTGAACTTCTAAAATTATGTAATATAGATTAACTCTGAACTCTATGCTAAAAACAAACCTGCCTAAAGACCCTTGAGCATTTTTTTTTCTGCACCGCATGCAGATGTTAATTGAACTTAATCCTCTGTGCATGACCTTTAAGCATGCATTGCACGTCAAAAGCAATATGGCATTCTGGTCCACTGATCTAATATTGCAATGATATATTTCTTAAAGTCTTTAGTGATGTTGAAAGCTCTGGGTAGCACATGATATGCTAGCTAATCGTTTTAAAGCCCTTTGACTTTGGTTTGGGGCATAGCTCAATGTGCAGATGTCAGCCCAGATCAATATATGCTCCCAGGGTTCTTTGGTCCTTTAGTCAAGGCATTTGTGGGCATTTTACCTGGGGTGTGCCTGGTCTCCTGTTTTCTTGTCCTGTTTTTCCAAGGCTGAACTTAAAAGGTAATTGACTTTAAAACATGTTACTCTTAGCAATAAAGATTTCATCATGTAGAGGTTATTTAAACTTTAAAGAAGTTCTCACACTCTGAGCTTGTTCACAATTACTCCGGAAACAATGAGAGACCACTGCAGTTTAGTTTGAAATCAGCATCTCTATGAGTATGACAACAATTCCATGACAGTGTCTGTTCAATTCCTACTCAAGCACCTCATTCTGCTTCATGAGGTACTGATAAGTGATCCCTTAAATCAAATCTTATTTAATGAAGAAAAGTATAAAAACACTGGTGTAATCAACTCTCTTATCCTGCAATGTGACCAGAACACTATTAGAAGTACAGCAAAGGTAATTAATGGCATTTTGTTTCAGAGTGAACAAGAGATTTGTTTTTTGTAAACACTGCATCATTACTCTTATTTTTGATGTTTTGTCATTTCCTTTAAAATTATGCTTTAATGAATGATATTTTTATTTGGAAATTAGGAGAAATATTGTCAGCAGTTCTTAAAAATGAAGACAAAGCTGTTCAGTTCAGCACCCATAAAAGATCAAGTCTGAGAAACTGAACATTTTTGCAGTGCTCTCTTATTTTTTTCCAGAGCTGTATGGTTCTTTAAAGAACAGTCCTCTTAAACCTTCCTCAGGGGGACCAAAAGAAGTTCTTCTGTAGGATCTTTTATAAAAATATTGTGGTTCTGACCATCAAATTAGCTGCTAACACCATGGGTTTTCTATGGGTGTCACTATTTTCTGTATGGGGGTTTTGCTTGTTTGTTGTTTCCTTTGTTTTGTTTATGCACTGATATTCCTTAAGAGACTACAGGCTCTGACTTAACTACTGAAATTCTGAGCTGGGAACATGTCCTAGAAAGTAGAAAGAAGATTTCTTACAATTTCCCAGAGGCCAAATGTATTGCCTATGACCTTGTCATGTTTGTTCAGCTTTTTATAGTCTCATTAGAACAAAATCCATAGAAGGTTCGAATACGCTTGTATTAGATATAGGGAAATTACTGCTTGTTGTCTTACTTGAGTAAATCTGTGAAGAGGTGTTGGAAATGCTCCAGAAATATCTACAAAATGGACAATCGCTGTTTACACACTTTCATTTAATGACCCACTTTCCTTTTCCACTTATTCGTTCTGAGCTGTGCTGTACAGGCAAACATAGTCTGCAGTGTTGTAGATCATAACAGAAGTGTTTAATGCTTGATCTGTGCCCCAGCAACATAGAATTAGCATAATAGAATTAGTGTGTGAGCACTGAAGCCTAAGGCCTTTTAGAGCAGCCACTTTGCCCCTCTTTTGTACCATGAATTTTTATCACGTAAACAGAATAGGACAAAAAAAGAAAGAAGGGAAGAAAGTTGAATAAAACAAGCAGATAAATGAGCAACAATCCCCCATCTCCAGACATGCCAACACGCACACACTCACACACACACACACACACACACACACACACACACACACACAGACATTTATCTAAGAAAACAGCCCTGCATTTAACAGCTGATTTCACAGATCCAATTAAGCTGTAATCTTGTATTAACTTAAAATAACACAAGATAATCCTGCTGTTGTGCTTTCACCCACAAAATTGACAAGGCCTGACATTGTTAGGATTGGAAATTAGAATGCGCCTTTCCAGCGAAAAACAACACAGAGTCCAATTATTCAATTCTACAGTTACATCTAATTTGTATCCGTTGAAAAATGGGGCACATTTTAATGAGGTTCTACTATGAAATTGCTATAGTATAACAACGTTAAGTTCCTCAAAAATCCATTCTATGTAAGGTTCTTTAAAAGAGTGCTCCAGCATTTTTCTCGTATTTTGGGTTTTTTCAGTCTTGTCCAGTTCCACATGCTACCTATTTCTCTCTCAATCACATGATACTACAGACGCTAGGAGGGTGAAGGCTAACATGTGCTTCTTCCAAGTCATATGAAGTCAAACTGCCAGTAACATCACTGGACAGCTACACACATTTGGAGGAGAACACTAAATGCTAATTCGGTCATGTTGACTGGCACTGAGGAATAGAGAGAGAGAGGACATTCCTACCCATACTGAGAGTGCTGTCCTGAACTCTCGACTATGGACAGCTATGGTATCAAACAGGACCAAACTCATGACTTCCTTATGATAGGATCAATGTTTTAACAGAATGCCACCACCAGCATTTTTAATCTAATTTCTGTCCCCCATATCTGTAACATACGATAGATTAACATCTTATTTTTTCCCTTAGTACAAGAACATGGACATAGCATTTATTTATTACAAACTGTACAGTTTATTTCATCTCGTTACTGCTATTGATGGCTATTTTTGCAGAATTCTTAATTGCCACTCCTACTTCGATATTTGCAATTTTTGTACATTTAATGACTCTGCTGCTAGAATACAGTATCTATTATTGTATTCATTCACATGAGTACTGTTACTGGTTCTGCCCGCTGCACTGTTGTCCTGCAATATTGTAATGTTGTTTGTGTGTGTGTGTGTGTGTGTGCGTGCGTGCATGTGCGTGTGTGTCTGTGTGTGGTTTCACATAAAAGTCTTGCACTCTCTCTTTTTGTACTCTGTGTAGTCCTGTCCTGCCTTAAGTAGTCTTGTATTGTTTTGGGTTTTTTTTTTTTTTGGTTCTTTGTGTTGCACCATGGTCCTGGATGAACATTGTGAATTGTGTAAATGGTTGAAATGATCATTTAAATCTCAGGCAAATGAGTATTTCTTTGGGGACCCATTCTTAAGCGCAGTAAGGGTGGTTTAGAGCACTATGATGGCATTTTTCTACCAAAACCCATTTTTAAGTGGTTCTGGATTCAGGAATGACAACAGTTGGACCAGAGAGTTTAGTCACAGTTCTGTGAAATGTTCACCAAAGAAACAGATGAAGGAAAATATCCACTAGAGACTTTGGAGACTGTGGGCCAGCGCGCAGAAATGAGACCCATGTGTAAAGCTTGAACTTCATTTATCTGTCAAAGTGGATGAATAAAAGGAGTGTGTGAGAGGAGAATATGTGGTGAGAGAAGAGTCTTTGCCACAGTGTGACTGCATTTTCCTGTAAGTGCTTTTCACTCACTTAAACCATAAGCCAAATTATTAAAAATGCAAAATTAGCTTTTTAAAGTAGAACACGTCTCTCTACTGCGCTCTGGGGCACTTCAGCCCACACATGCATATAAGATGCATTCAGTCAGTTCCAACGCAACTTGAAAGAAGGGAGAGTGGATACACTAAGTGCAAAAAGATCAGATCATGTATGCTTTATTTAGTGAGTTTATTCATGGAGTTCTCCTACACTGATGCCCTGTTAAGTGCAAATGAGCTGAGTACAAAAGGTAATTTAAGGGGAATAAGGCTTACTTACTTTCAGTCAGATTCTCAAAAGAGGCTGTAATTCATCATATCATTGCTTGACAATTTGTAAAATAATTAAGGTGCACCCATTGCACACACACACACACACACACACACAGCTCGTACTTGAAAAGTATTACTAATTATACCAGTAATATTGCTCTGGAGCAACTGCACCTGAGCCTAGGGTCACCATGCCCATCACCAAGCAACCTTCTGCTCCATCCAGTACATTTAGGATGAGTTCGAGTGGTGTTTGTGCTCCAAAACTAATCATCCAACATCTTGGTCTGACCTCACTAACACTCGTGTATGAATGCAATCAAATCCTTACAAACATATAATTTGGCAAAGGAGGGTGAGGGGGTAAACTCACAGACTTACACTCCTGGAAGATTAGTTCTATGTAGCTCTATGGTTATTTGACCAGCAACAATAGCAAAACTTTTAACAAGCTACAATTTTTTAAAAATACATTTACAACTAGATATAGAAAAGAACCAGGAAAAATCAAGGCTATAAAGAACCATTATCTTTACTAATAAATCCCTGATGAACCAATTTTTTTTTCAGGGTGGACCATTTGCTCTGTAATGGAGATCGTGTATGGATCATCATAATTGTAATTTGTGGTTTTGATCTCTCTGTGCTACGTCACTTTAAAGAAGATGCTATAAATTATTCACTTTTGGAGAGATGTCACAGATAAAATGCTTTTAATTCACTAATTCTGTAAAGAATCTCCATTGTGCTAATTGTGCACAGAAACAGCTTTCACTGAACATCATACGTTTTTCATAATTTATAATGTTGTCGCATCAAAATACCGTAACTTCTCGAATCCTCTTATAACACCAAAAATCCTTACATTATGTGAACATTTCATGATGAAACATTCCAAAATAAAATTTCATCACTTTAAAGTATATTTCAGAACTTTTTTTCCATCTCTTAAAAGTTACCCTTTTGAAAAAGGGGTTATTATGACAGTGACAGGTTTTATTATGAGGATTTGTCACATGTGAATGCATGCAACAAGCTATGCCAACCTACACGTGGAACAAATAGTCAGTGGGTCGGATTGAAAATGAATGTGCGAGGATTTCAAGTCCTGTTCTTGAGTGCATCAATCATAGTGTGGCTCCTCACCTTGGATCAATTTGTGCTTTAAAGATCAAACGAGGCTGCTAATGAGACTGTTTCCAGAAGTTTATTCCTTGCAAGAGTCTCCATAGGCCAACATTTGTACACTTATTTCACATTTGTGGCTAAGATGACACAACCCATTACAGGCTAAAATGACCACTTGCATCTTTAGAAACTTTCCAGAGTTTTCAAACTTCATTAAGAAGCTCATTATTTTACCGTTTCTTTTCCGCTTCGTCATTTTGCACTAGCACATGGCCTCAGGGGACACTGATGCTAACAAAGTCAGATGTAACCTCCCAGTCAACAACAGTGAACAGCAGAAGGTAATAATGAGCAACACAATTTTAGAATGACTAACAAATGAGCAAAGGGATATCTTTCTCAAACCTTGGGACTTTAATCTTTCCTCTTGATATGGAGCTCTGCTTAGTAAGCAGTAATTCACACTGTATTGTGAATGACGTGAAAGAAGTCCTTGTACTCATCATGATCAGAGTCTGGAGATCAGCTCTCCAGTTTCAAAGCCCTCACCCACTAGGCAATTAGTGCTAATTGTCACTGCAAGCAGAGTTCTGTGAAAATGGGCCTAGATTGTGGTCAGTCATTCTTATATAGGTCAAAAACGTATAGAGTTTTGGTGACGTATCCGAGAGTTAAAAGTATGTATGAATACAACTGAACTGATTAAAGCAACTTGATTGGTTTAATTAGCTCACTGTTAAGTGTAATAGTTTTTAAGTTATTTGTTTTTGCAAAAAATAATTAAAATGTTCAAAAAATAAATGTAACTAAAAAACCAAGTTCTGGTAAACATTACTTAGATATATGAACATTTTATTCTGAACTTAAGTTTACTTTCAAATTCAATGCGTTGACATACTCAGATAATTTACTTTGAAAAAAGTGAAGCAATCTGTATGAAGAAACGTAAAGTTTACAGTGTCTCGACTTCATCAGCAGCAACTTGGTTTATGCAGAATTACTATACTGTATACTATCACTTATAAGTACTCATTCCTACATAATTCTTGATGTGTACATAGGAAAAACCTCTAATAGGTGTAGAACCTTTGTATTATCTGATATTCTTAAATCGAAAACGAGGACACATTGTGTCATTTACAGAAAGCACTCCGCTTGTTGATGGCCTTGTCGAGGATTTTTAGCCTCTGAAACAGTGTGTGAGTGAATACAAGCCAGTTTCATGAGGTGTTTCGCATCTAAAAAGGATCTTCACACTCACACATCTCATTTACAAGGTTCATAAGGATAAAGAAATTGGTTCTTAGAAACAATCATTTCAAAAATTCCCTTTCAAGTTTGGAAATTATGAATAAACCAATCTAAAATCTTACACTGAAGTAAAGAAATAGTGAATTCTGAAAGTTCTCCAGGACATGTTATAATAGCATGGGCTTTTATGCAACATAGCTTGGCAGAAACTGAAAGGTTTTGCGCCCTCCTGCCAAGTTGGAGTTAATATGTTCGTGGTTAGTAAGAGGTGTTGAAACTTTCTGTATTCTAAGGAGGACATGACATTAAACAAATGTGATTTGAAATAAGTGTTTTTTAGGAATGCTAATGCTGTAGAAGGCATGATCTCTGGCCACAGGCACTTAGGCACACAGGCCGTAATCAAATGCAGATGGAGAAAGAGAAGGAGAAAGTTAAAACAATGGCACCAAAAGAGAAGTTTTAGCATAATAACACAAACCATCTGAAAGCAAGCAGAATAGTTAAGTTTTTCTGTTGCCTTTCTGAGTTTTCCTGATTATCCGTCAAACTAGCATTAAAGAGAGTAAAGCTTATTACTTTTTTAATGTTTATATATGAGTCATTTATGCTTAATTCATGCTTATATATGAGTGTATGGATTATGTCTCTTGATTTTATGACACAAGTAATGTGAGTCAGTTTCTTTATACCTGTACATGGACTCTTCAGAGCCTTCTTATGAGTTTGCAGAACTAAAAATTAAAATTGTTTATTTTTTGTTCAACAGAATCATGTTCAAGTACTGCACTACTACTCTGATTTTGAAGTTATATTTGGAAACAATACGGTTAAATACTTTAAATACCCAATGAAAAACTACCCAAGGAAAATTTTTAACTGAGAGAAGGGCCAACCAAATCTCATTTTGATTTTAAAAGGATTCGTTTTTTAGAGAAAAAGTCACTCTAGGCCTTTTGGAAGTCCGAGATGCATCACTGACTGTGAATACGAGCAGCAGCGTGACCAGTGGCTTTCTGTCACATGATAAAAAGCAGAAGCTCTATGCCAGGGCTCTTTACATTCAATAAATGTCTCATACAGTGTGCAATAGACGTTAATATGTCTACTACTAGTTTTAAGTTAAACAGAATGCATTTTGCAAAAAAATGTCTTTTAAAAAAGTTAAATGTTAAGTTGCAATGCTATTTGCGTAGTACTAATTTAGGACTATAATCCCATAGGAGCACTAGCAGTAAATTAACAATATCATAGAGGAACCTTTTTTATTTTTGACCTTATTTTGATATCTGTGGTCTGAAATGAAGACCTGTTGTCTTTCTGCTTATTTCCAAAATACCAAAGAATAAATAGTCCAAAAATCTACCTGGATATATAAATATTATATTCACCCATAAAAGATTCATGTTCAGTGCATTTCTAGTATTTTGTGAAACAGGAACTTTTTTAATACACTTTTTTATGAGGACAGGCACACTGTTCTGATAAATTTAAGGGCAAGAGTGTTTGTCTGCCATCATCTACTCAATAAGTCTTGGTCTAAAAATGGGTTTAACAGCCAACTGTCCTAGCAGAGCACTCATTCAGAGACAAACTCAATCCTCCATCTGTTACTCTGGCTCAGTCTTTGCCCTCTCCTCTGCGCGTACGGCTATGTGGCTGTCACACACAAGTGGTGCTTTGTCCTCCCACTTGAGCATTTGTGCTATCTGCCCTAAATGGCACCTCCTCTGAGTGAAGTCTGAGCAGTAGTGGCAGGGCTAATTAGCCTTTTCAATAAGCAATAATTCATACTTGGCTCTTGCAGCTTGTCACTCTGAATGATGTGATTCCTCCTGCCATTTTTGCTCCGGGCAGGCCAGGCAGACTCTTTAAATGTGCATTAAGCACAGAAAAAACAAGCATGTCTTCAGCTCGCTCTAATATAGAGCTCTTTAAGTATTTAATGCCTCCCTCACAGACATCCTGCTCAACTCCAGCTCAGAAAATGCATTCTGAGACTTTAGCGTACAGACGCAAATAGTCAGGGATGGGTCTTTCATGCTCTACGTATTTCTTTTGGAAGTCAAGGAAAAGACAACAATCCCTGTTCTAACTGAGAGAGCTAAAATGTCCCCTTGAGCATGCGAGTGCACTCCCTGCATTCTTCGGCTTTTAAGCCCTGTAATGTTGTTACGCAGCTCGACTGTGCTGGGATTCTTTCAGGAAAAAAGTTGGAGAGGGCTGAAGCAAACCTGATGTGTGTGTGTGTGTGTGTGTGTGTGTGTGTGTGTGTGTGTGTGTACATTACCTTGACTCCTTAATGGGGAAATATATCTAATTCTATACATGCAGTTGACATAAAGTCACTCAAGAGAGTTCTGATTATTTCTTAACAGTGGTGGTGACAGGAACCAGGGGTTGTGACGTCCACAACACAGATACAGCACATTTATATACTATCAAATGACCAGTGAACCCCTCACAAGTTTGTACATGTAATTGTGACAGCAGTAAAATAGTGAGAAGTAAAAAAAAAAAGCTAATCTTCAGTCTATAGTGAAACAATGTCTCAGGCATCAGGCAGCATATTCTTAACCAGCTCATGTAATCGCACCCTGTGAGGCGGCTTTTAGAAACATTAAACACTTCAGACATCTGGTTCCTATCACCACCACTGTGAGCAATAATTACCTGCTCAGTTTCTCAACAATGAAGCATTTCACACCAAACCACTCTGAATAACTCTGTAGTCTTAACCAACAAATGAGGAAGGGTCTCCCCTTCTCCTTTAAACTGGTAATGAGAACATTAAGGTCGAATGTTTATTTTTAGGAAGTCCCAACTTGGTTCATGCTGAAGAATTCTAAATGGTAGGACTTCTTTACATGGTACAGAATATTAACATTGTGTAGACAATCTTTTAATCTTTTAACTTCAAACATCTTATTTACAAAAGATTCTTTAAAGGATCGTCCACTGAAAGGGATCTGTAACACTCGTTCTTCTATGTTACTGCCCCTAGGAATCCTTTTGGCCCTTTAATCTTAAGGGTGTACACGTATACATCTATTCAGCTCTCTAATAACAGCCTGGATATTTCTCATGGATTTCCCCTGCATGTTTTTGAAGACATTTATTTAATAACTTTCACTTGCTAAAACCCGGGAAACTCTTCCTCTTTTACCAAAAATGCCATTTCTCATCCTCCCAACAACAAAACCCTAGCCGCCGGATAACCGGTTACATATTTGCCAGTGTATATATCAAATGAAGCTTCAGCAGTGCTTCCTCTGCTGCCTCCGCTGTCAAGCGAATGCGCGCTCGCAGTGTGGCTGTAGTATGCTTTCTGGCACAGACGCTGGGCAGCGAGCAGAGAGGGGAAACCTGCAGTCCTCAGCCGCTCCAGTTAATACGGCGTGATGTGAGTGAAGCAGACAGGCGAGAGGAGCGGGCCCTCCGGTCATGCAAAATGCAAAAGGAATACGACTTTATTACAGCCCTCTAATGGTGACATAACAATCTGTTAAAGCACTTCTCCAAATCTTCCTACACGGCCCCAGCACACACTCAGACGGCGAGGGAGAAGCACTTCAAATATCTCTTTTTTCATAGGTGGATAGGGCTTTAATAGAGAAAATAGTCATTCACGGTGTGACTTGCTTAATAATATGTTTGGGTAATTTTATCCTTGACAGATAAAACTGAAACTTTCCTCTCAAGCAGTGAGAGTTTGTATTTTAACAAGATGACCTAATTTGACACAGAATATGGTGCTGTTGTTTGTCCCATTTGTTTTAGCAGCATCTAATCCTCCGTTCTGAGTTGTGTGATGGTCTCTTTTCCCTTAGATGTCCTGATTCCACTTCATTAATTATAGGAATTTGCACCAACATGTGTTTCAGGCTATTTTACTTAATTATAACAAAATGGCCTTGGTATATGGCCTTGGCTGCAACTCCCCCTTCATGTACAATTATGACCATATTTATGAACATCCAAAAATACTAACAGGTTCCACAGATACAAGCACATTTTTTTAGACTTCTATACATTCAATACCTCTCTGCATTCACATTTCAGTTTAGAGAGGTAACACCTTATGAGTGGTTATAGTATGCAGGTGTACATGTATAAGGATCTTATATTTTAGCTCATATGGAAATGGTTTTCTTAACTAGACAAACTGCCTGGTTGCCTCAAAATGTCAATGCATGGCTGCATTCACCTCCTACTATGTAGCAAGTACATTGTAAACCATGAATCATGCTATATGTACATACACTAATTACCTTAAACAACAGTTTTTAAAACTTCAATTATGTGATCATTTTTGAGAATTATTTTCTTTAACAGGATATTTATTAAATGTTGCAGATTTCTCAGGAATTCAATACATATATTTAAAAAAGAAAAAAAACAAAGCAAAGGGTTTTTTTTGGTTTACAGTGGGAACAAAAACTTTACTTTTAAAATCTTTACATTGTCTAATTGTTTAAGCTGCTCATAGAGGCCATTATTAGATGTAATACTTTTCAAGACATTACGCCTGCACTACTGAGTTACTGTTGTACAGGACTTCCCAGTAGCAATAAAATAGTTACAGTTAAAAGCATATTACAATAGACCTGTTGGCCAAATATTTAATGGCAAATGTATTACTTTGGTTTGTTCATAGCATTGGGTCCACACTCAACTCCGTTACTGTGTGCTCTCAAGTGAATGGGGAGGTTCAGCCTCTGCTGATGGTGCCCGCTAATGTGAACTCTGACCTTTGCAAAGATCACTCATCCTTTCAGAGGCCTAATGTTAATAGTCATGTTAATAGCGGCATGAATCGCCCATGACAGATCGCATCGCATCACTCTCTGCAGGGTCTGGTCTGCAGGCTGGAAGCTGCAGTGCTGTACACAGTGATAGCTAGCAGGAGATGTTCATTTACACCCCAGGCCTCTGTCACCTCAGTTAGGGCTCACTGGTGAAATGCAGTGTAAGGGGGCAGCAGCTCCCCCTGTAAAAAGCAGAGTATGAATTTCATCGTTCTAGGTGAGCTTCATTATGTACCAGTGAGACTAATAGGCTAATTTCTAGGCCTTTCTTCCAGAATCAGTACTGATCATGGATCATGTCGATATCTTGAAATGTGTTGCATCTATAACTGACCACTATGTGCAGCTTAAACACTTAGATAAGGTAAACATTTTAAAAGTGAAGTATCTTTTTTTCACTGTAAATAAATCAAGTGCGAACAAATTTCTTCTCTGTTCTTTTAGCTATCTATTGAGCTAACAAACTGAGAGAAAGCTGCAACATTTAATAAATATCTTGTTAAAGAAAATAATTCTCAAAGCTAATCAGGTTAAATCCCTGTTGTTGACAGGCTGTTATTATACTACTGCATCATCATTAGTGAAATGTTATTTGCTGTAGGGAAAGCCAGACAGGATTATAACACCTAGCAAGTTGCAACTCCAAGTTGCTTCAGTCAAAAACTCCCTGACTGTCTAGTCTAACACACACACTTCAGCTCAGGAAGGGCTGGTTACTTAGATGATGACTTGGAAGAATATACTTAACTATACTGGGACTATACTGCTGGTGATGCCACTGTATAAGCAACAAAGTGAAGCCACTACACTGGTACTGCCTCCCTGGGCTTATTAGCTTGTTATTATCTTGATGCTAACAACAGAATAATGTGGTTCACATCCAGAGACGACAGGAAATCAGTATTATTGAAAATTACTGTTATTGTAAGAATAAAAAGCCAATAAAACATAGCCTTCACAGGAGAAAAAAAATGTAATATATTAGGAACAAAGAGATGCTGTGCTCTGTGGAAAACAAAAATACATTTAATTCTGATGCATATCTTCAAGAAAAAAAATGTGTGTGTGTGTGTGTGTGTGTGTGTGTCTGGTGTGTGTGTGTGTGAGAGAGAGAAAGAGAGAGAGAGAGAGAGAGAGAGAGAGAGAGTGTACTAAAAACTGTCTTTAAAAAAATAAAACTGTATGGTTTCATGGCTGAGAGCACAGAAACGCTGAAATGAAAGGTGGTGATGGCCTCACATCGATGAAGCATATTCCACTGGCATAGTGTGGGGGAGGGTGTATTAGTGTCTGTGAAGTAAATCATCTGGAAATGAGGGATACTGAACTGGAGGATAAACACCACAACTGCAAAACCTTTCATTGCTCTTTCTTTGATGATGATGATGTTTTACACTGATTTAAAACACATGGTCATTACACAGCTAAACTAACAAATTGCCCACATCCCTTTACCCCTTAAGTATGTGTGGTTTTGTCTCATACAAAGCAGAAAAGATTTACTAAGGGCAACATGTGTATTATTTGTTATTTGTTATTTTGATCTTTAGTTATTTAGAAGACATGTCTGACATACGTTTTGTCCGCATGCAGATACACAGCACGCAGTACTTTATAGGCTCTGTTTGTTTTTTTCTCAGTGGGCCCAAAATTTTAATTGGGCAGAAAAGTCTGTGACCATCTGCATGGTTAATGTAACAAGTGTTATTGGGTAAAGCTACCGGCAAAAGTTTGTAAATATTTTAAAGGTGACATATTATGCAAAACTCACTCTAGTTATAATAGGTATAAGGGCTACACAAAACATGTTCATGACGTTCTTTGCACAAAATCACTCTCACATGAAGAGATCTCACCAGCTTTATTTTTGAGTTTCAGTCCCTTTCAAACTGAGCCGTTTAAGGGCTCTGTTCCTTTAATGCAAATAAGCTGAGAGTTGTTGGCCACGCCCCACCCATCCCATCCCACGAAACGAAGCGAACAAGCTAGTTCATACTTTACTGAGACAGAAACACGAAAGGCATTATTTGAAAGTACTTACATCTCCCTCGTCTGATGACTGGTCACGGACAGTAGGTACAGACCGCCCCCCCCTCCACAGCGCTGAAGTTAGCTCCTTATTGGACTTTTTCGTTCCACCTTAAATACTGCAATCCAGGCTGCAGTATCGCTATTTCGCCTGTAGAGGAGAAACTTTACTGAGGTTTACATTCAGAATTATGTTGCCTTTTTCTGGAAAGAGATCATTGTCATGTAAAGATTAAAAACGTTTTTATTTCTCTACATGCATTTCTGAAACAGCCCATATAAAGAGGCAACATAATTCTGAATGTAAATAAGTTTCTCCTCTACAGGCGAAATTTCGATGTTGCAGCCTGGATTGCAGTATTTAAGGTGGAACGAAACCGATTGTTGCTGGGACCTGACCATCGAAAATGAAATGGCACCACGCAGTTCTTCGGTTTTCTTTGACTGGGAGAAAGTGTACGGATTTGTGTTGTTCTTTGCAGCAACAACACAACACTTCATGTGTGACTTGCCTGTAGCCATAGCGCTCCGTATCTTATGCGTGCTAGTAAAACCCGCAGACAAAAATGGCGGATCTTCAACTTATCTAGTGGTGGGGGCTCGACAGATGAGGGGCGGTTCTATGCAAATTTCCTTATTCTGGCGTCAGAAGAAGGGAAGAAACTGTTTTGAAAGGGACTGAAACTGTCAAGAATAAAGCTGGTGAGATCTCTTTATGTGAGAGTGATTTTGTGCGAAGAACTTCATGAACATGTTTTGTATAGCCCATAGACCTATTATAACTTGGTTTTGCATAATATGTCCCCTTTAAAACATTATTTGGGTTAGACATCATATTTGACACCAACTGCCTATTGTGAATCACCATCCAACTTACATTACATATTCAGGAATTGTGAAATAAATTCATCTTTTCATGTCAATCTGCCAAATGAAGGTGTTCTTTAGAGTTTACACATGTTTTGGATGGCAAAGGGACAAAGTTAAAATGGCTCAAAGTTAAAATGGCTTCCATGCTTTATTTTAAAATAAAGCATGGAACATTTCGAAAAGATCTATTTTCTAGTAATAGCTTATTTATTTGTTTGTTTGTTTATTTTTGTTATATGAACAGTCAGACTGTTTCATAGCTGCACTTTATAAATAGCTTTTGATTATGAAGGAGCCAAAGCTACCATAATACTAATTTCTATTAACTAATTACTCATTTCCATTACTAATTTCCATTAGGGATGTGAAGTATTATGTTAGCATCAAGCTAAAGGGGGTCAGTATTTCTAATTGCAGCTCGAGGCTTACATGTTAAACTTGTAAGAGACTCGTGTAACATATTTCAGTTTGTACTGCATACCTTTGCAGTTGTTTAGTGAATCTCTAAGTCCTTAAACAAAAAAAACAAATTCCTGAAAGCCTTTAAATGGCTCTTCACTGACTGCTATCAATGGTGAGTGTTGCTCAGTATAAAAATGAGAAAAAAAAAACGGCTTGTACATTCTTCGGAAGAATTTTCTTGGGAAAGTATCTTTCGAGAAATGTGAGCTGAGGAACCATCCGTCTAGTTAAGTTATAATGAGCATTTGCAATTGAACTATATTTCGAGCGCAGTTTGCAGCGCTCGCAGTCAATTTAATTGAATGTTAACAGTGACCAGAAGCCTGTTATTTTGTACATTGACAGCAGACACGAATTGTCATTACAGTAATTATTTTACATTATCATAATGTTTTCTTGCAGTAGTTGCAGTAGTAGTTAATGTGTTGTACTGTGTGATGGTGATACTATTTTAATGCCATATAATTACAGATGATTGATGTAAATTACTATACAGTGCAGTATTGTACAGTAGGGCATTAACGTCTTGTTTCAGATTGACCTATCCATAAACAAAGTTGAAGTCGAGTTGACTAGTCGTTTGATGACGTCACGCAGACACAGCGGAGGAACACAGGTGTCCAACACTGAGCCAATCAGAGGCAGAGATTGCCTTGTGTACACAAGCACGCACAGAGAGAGGAAAAAAACACATGACTAGTGTATATATATATATATAGTACTTTATTGACAACTAAGCTGCCAGCCACTGTATGGGACACAATGTAGGCAAAACAAAATGGGAAAAGGTTCTGACTGTAGCCATGTTTGCTGGAACTCTTTACCTAAAGGCAAGGAGCTGGTGAAGAGGAGAGCCAGGATGAAGCTAAGGAGGGTCTACCCACATTAGTGCCCCTTACCTTTGACTGAGACTCACAGCCATGAATGATTTTCTTCCTCTCTGTTGTAAGGTGTTTAAAAGGTGCTTAACAGGGGCTAACGAACTGACCGTAAACACACAAGTAGCACCAAAACAACCCCAATCAATGCAATTAGTATGTGGAAAATTAAGCCCAGTTCAATACATCTGCTGCTTTTTAATGACCAATACAATAATTAACAGCATACAGATTTATTACTCAGAAGAACAAACAGGCTCCTGAATGTGTACAGACTAACCACCCTTACAAGTTTTCTAATGAAAAAGATCTAACTAATAGACTGCACTAATGTGCTGCTGATGATCTATTGATCTGTGGGACAGAGAGGATGTTTAGAGATCTTCTCACACTCAGAGAATCCTACTAGGCGGCAGCCTGACATGTTATAGCCGAGCGTCCCGATCAAACCCAGTCGATAGTCATCCATTAAGGCCAGATAGGCTGTCACACTGACCCCTGGCCTCGCCCAGCCACACAAACATGAATTTAACCCCACAACCTTGTCACGACTGAGCCACATCCATTAGTCAGGGATCAGTTTCATATAACTCATGTTATTGATTTCCTACTAATATTTTTTGCCAGGCCATGTACAATGGTCTGAAAACATGAACTCTTTGAGGCGCTGGGCAGATTGCTGTCACTGGCGTAATGGGAGTTCTCTCTGATCAAACCCTCCACCCTCCTTTTCTAAAACAGATGAGTCTGAAAGTATGGGACAACAGACAACTCTTAGGTGACAAGAGGTCATTTCTTTTCATTTCTTTTCAACTGTCCATATGTGATTAGCCATGTGCAACTGTCAAAGCAACCTGTCACAGACATGAAAATCTAGGCTTGACCTTTTTTTCTGAAAAACAGAGCCCTTATGTGCCCAGGACCTGTCAGCAGGTCCTTGCTTCTGTTCCCCATTCCCATACCTTCTGAATAACTTAAGAATTTGTGGTGTTTTCTGTATGATCACTGACTTTAGGGGGCTGTGCTTAGTATCCAGTACTTAGTTGGAGATGTTGAGGAGAAATCTGAAACAAATGTGAGTTCTCTAAAGCAGCTCATTTCAGAACTTAAAAAAGCACAAGAAACTCTTCTTACTTTTATTGCATGAATGTTTGTTTATTCTATGGTCATATACAGTTCATCACATGCGGAAACAAACATATTGTCTGAAAAATTATATCATACAAATTGTACCTAAAAACTACCTAAAACTTTTGCAGAGTACTACACAGTATATATTATTATTAATAATAATAATAATATAATAAAAATAGTAATAATAACACCTTTAGAATGCTAAGATATGTTCAACATATGACTTTCGTGGCAACACTCTTACGTGAAAGCTGGAATACTTTGTTATTCTATATATAAAATTCTAGGACATCAATATATATAAAATAGGTGAGATCCTATATCCAAGACTAAACAAATAAAAAGTGAAAGGTGTGATATGAGCTACATATTAGTGGTTGATTACCACATATTTCTGAAGTGGTTTAATAATCTGAAGTGGTTTAATAATATAATGGAGCATTTCTTACAAGCAGGATGTTTGATCTGTGAAACCACTGGAGTGTTCCAGTCACTTCTTCAGTCATGTCGGGCCCCCATAGTGCTCATCAATAATTCATCAGAACTCTTCGGGGAGGATTAGGCCTTCCACACTTCGTCTTTGGTTTCAGAATGTAATGAAAGAGATGTTTGGGTAATATGATTGATGATACTTATATATAAAAATCAGACTGATTTTTTGCAAAATCAAATGGTTGTGTCACTGTTTCCCAGTTATGTCTTTATTTTCTCCCCAAAAAAACCCACTCTTGCCTCACACAGTTCCTCATTTGCATGATTAAACAATTACCGTGAAGGGGTGACATCACCGTAAAATCTTGTGTTAAAAACTGAAATTCCTCATTTTTGTCTGTTAAAATCATCTGAATACAGCATGTTTCAGCACAAACTGAATGAAGACTCAATACGCGGAGAACATTTTTATGTCGGTGTGACAATATGATTGAGATTTTGAATGAAATTTCATTAACGTCTACCAAAAGTCTGTGTTTTACCTTCTGTGCTTTAATAGTATCTTTGTTTTCAGTCAAAAGGAGCTCAGGGGTTTACAAGCTTATTCAAATGAACATACTAGCAACAACATCCTGATACCAAGACTCTCTACAGTTTGAATATTTGAAATGTGTACTAGCCATCGTACATCAGACATAATACTCTGTGCACAGTGGGCTAGTTCATTTAGCCAGTTCTGTTTTAAATCTCAGTGATTTGACTCTCATAGTGACACTAACGGCCATCAGTAGAAACTACATGCCCGGTGAAGAAACGTAGTAAAGCCTTAAAACGAAACTGTCAGATGAACAGCCTAAGAGTGTGTGTAGAGCTATGATGACTGAAATTAGAGAATGTGGAATTAATGTAATATATGATCTTTTCCTCTGAACTTTTTTTCCAAGTCTACAAATGCATACCAAGTCTTTTGCCTGCAAGCAAGCGAAAGTGGAAGATTCTTGACTAAATATATCTTTCCCACGTCCATCTTGCCAAGAATTAATCAATCGAAATGAATGGGTGAAATGCAGAGGAAGACTGTCGTGCTGTTCACACTGTGTGTTACTGTGTGTTGTGGTGTGTTCATGTATGACCACATGTGAAATGGGGACCACTGGCTCCCTAAAGAACCCTTCAGAGGATTTGTTTAAACCTATTTTAGAAATTGGGTATTACAGGCTTTTAAGTGTAAGGGACTTGCAAATAATGCAAGGTTCTTTGAAGAACCTTTACACTGGCACAGAAGCTTCCCAAGATTTGAAGGTTCTTCATATCTTTAAGAGGTTCTTCACACTCACATCTCATTTACAAACTTGAAAATGGTTCTTCAGGGATCTAAAATAGTTCTTAAAGGGCATCCCTCAGTAGCCTCTTTGTAGCACCGTTATTATGAGTGTAGTATAAACTGAGAGTAGGCAGAAGGCATTTTGATGTTTAATCCTAACTTTTGCCCTTTAAAGCATTTGGGATTACAAAAAAGTTATTAAACCAAACATAATACGGTGTGATTTTCTTTACACTCATTCCTTCAAGTTTTCTCCCTCAAGATTTGTTTACCTTTGTTAAGGATGAAGCCTTCTGGGTGTCACTTTTATTATGCTCAACATTACACAGCTGTTTTAATCATTACTGAATCACCATCAGCTCTAATGTCACTCTAAACAGATCTAAACTTTCAACAAAGTAGCCAAAATTTGTGAAGTTGTAGAGTTGTAGCATCATAATACAATAATTGGTAACTATTTTTTTTTAATGATTTTATCATGATCAGTACAGTACTTTTAAACAGTACACTCTTTAAAAGGGCTTTTTTAAGAAAGGCATTGCTTATGTATAGAACCATGGCAACTAAAAGAACCATTTGAATGTTTAAATGATTCTTTGCACAAATCGGTTCTTTTCCATGGTACAAAAACTGCTGCATGCTTCTTTGAAGAACCTTTTCTATTAACCAAAAAAAAAGGTTAAATTCTACTTACAAGTCAATGAAGCTTTTTTTGGTCCTATTTAGTACCCTTTTTTGCTAAGAGTGTAGTGTACGTATTCAAAAGTGACATCACTGTATCCAAACTAAAGACAATATCGAGGTCCAGTCCCCCTAAAACCAACACCCCCACAAACAATAAGCCCTTCCTGTTTTCACACTTTTTATAACTTGGGCCAGCACTGTCCATCATCACCCTAGGAATACATCTTCGTGTACTTATGCCTATTCAGACTCTTTATTCATCCGATTCTTCCTGCCCGTATAAGGATTCACTGCATGCACTGCTCTAAGCTATTCCCACTATTACCTGGCTCTCAGTTTGGAATTTGTAGAAATGCCTAGAAGTCCAAAACTCTTCAGAGGAGTCTCATCAGGGGACAGCAGGGGGGTGCTTGTGGGTTTGATATTCTCTGGTTGTTGCGGATACTCTCTTTCTGGACCTTCTCCGACTTTTTCTGTCTTGTACGTTATTGCTTTATGTTTTACATTCTAGATCATGCCGTTACAAGAAAAAGCCCAGAGGCACATCTGCACATCGTTTTTAGCCAATTAAACTTTATTGGTCAAATGCGATCTCGTAGTGTGTCATGAATGTCTCCGAAATTATTTGCCAGCAGAGGAATTTATGGCAACACAGCTCTAAGGCAGGACTTTTTTTCCCCTCCATGAACCACATAATTATAGTTTTTGTCATTAAGCTTGTCCCCCAGGCCCCCATTTGATATTTATATTTATTTATCTCTTTCTCAAATGCATAAACAGAATACTTTATTACTAGTGAAATTGCCACAGGCCAACATCAAGCTTTGACCTGTATGATTTGGTGGAAAAATAAAAACAGATCTCTTGGATGAATTATGGATATTTTATAATTCGGAAGCAACAAAGAAATTAAAGATGCCTCTGCTTTCTAATTCAATCAGTCTACTGTAAGCAATGTGAAAGAGGGTTCTCGGGTTGCTCCGTTTTTGATATTTTCTAAGGGTAAAGCTGGAACTGTTGAAACCGTCCCGGTCAGCTGAGAGGGAGACGTGCCACACAGTGAATGCACACGCTTTAGACTGGGTGGGCCTCGTTAAATGTTATAGCTGAGAGTTTAAGCGGTTAAAAAAACTTTAGTCACATTTGATTTAATAACCCCTCCTAGTCTACAGTGTATATATGGTTAATGTACTTCAATTGTTAACAAGCTGGTAAAAGTCAGTTAAAGAGATTAAAGATTAGGTTTAGGAATAGGATTGGATTTATGTTTTGGGTTAAGGTTAAGGTTTATTTTAGGGTTAGGATTAGGTTTGGGGTCAGAGTTATTAAAATCCTTTATATTCAACTTAAAACTCCACCGCTTTTAACTGATAATTACACAGGTCAACAGGTTAAAATCATCAGAGATACGTTTATGTGGGTTTTGTAGTGTTTTTCATGCTGATTTCAAATCTGTGTTTAGTTTTTCTCTAGCACGTACAGTTTTTGTGATGACACTAGTTATATACTGCATCATAGTGGTATCATTAGCATATAATAATCATATTATAAGCATTTTTGAAGCGACAGGGGTAGCTGACTGACACTGATCATTATATCCATGCCACAGTGTGCGCCTGTCTGACTTCGCACTGAAAATCTTGAAACAGTTACTTGATTGATGCCTGCGGTTTAAATAAAAACACATGCAAGTCTATTGCACACGAAAATGTACTCACAATTCAAAAGGTTGATGTGACTGAAAAAAACTGAAAGCAGATCTGAAATCAGCATGAAAAACTGGTTTATAAAAGTGTGTTGTGGTTTCTGATGATTACACGTTTTTGTTGTTGTTGTTTGTTGTTATTTGAATGTTAGTTAAAGACAAAGCGAGTTAAAGACAAGCCCTTAGAAATAGGATTGGCTTTATGTTTTGGGTTAAGGTTAAGGTTAATTTTAAGGTTAGGATTAGGTTTAGGGTCAGAATTCTTAAAAATTCAACTGCAATTCAATTTAAAGTTCAACTGCATCCAATTGATAATTATTTAATTCTTGGTGGGCATTTACAAACAGACTAAGTGGGAGTCTGCAGATTTGACCTTTTAGATAGTTATACACCTTAATACTCAGAAACATACAAGATTTTTATGCTTGTTGTACATTACCAAACTTATTACAGGACTGAATTTTATTTATGTTATTTCAGCATCGTGTTAGATGCTGCCTTCCGTCAATTGCACTCAACTACAATACTCAAGTAGCCAAAATAAATATATAAATAAATGAATGCATGCCTCTTTTTTTAGAAGAAATATTACTCATAAATTTGCATAAGTTGGTCAGAAACAGTCCTTTGTTTCAGGCGACCACAGCCTTGTTTGCAGAGCGGGGGTATTTCATGTTCTGAAAGGAATAAGACATTTAGGGACAACTGAAAACATGTGCTGCGTGAGTAGTCTCAGACAGAAGTGACGGGGTGCGTTGACAGGTTCGAGCCTTTATTTCAATGTGAAGAAAGCAGCAGCAATTTCAGTCGACCTAAAAAATGATACATCTGTGTGTAGATTCAATTCTTTGTAGACATGCTTGGCAGTAAGTCAATATCGAGTATTAAAGTGCTCATAAGGCGCACCAGTCATCGATATCTCTAAATGAGCACATATGGTACGCTGGCACTGCGAGCCTTTGATCAGGTGAAACTTTTAATGGATTTTCCTTCGCCTTATACAAGAGTAGCTTTACAGTAGCAGCCTAGAAGGTCATGTATACCTTGAGGTCCTGGAGAAAAGAGCAGGGCGGCACTGGGTGGCTCATACACCCTCCAAGACCTGTCACAGAGAAGAGCCAGGAAGTCTGGCAACCTCAGCACATACACACACACACACACACACACACACCTACACACACACTCTCTTTCTCCCACACACACACACACACACACACACACACCAACACTCACACACACACACACACACACACACACACACACACACCCACACCCACACACACACACACTCAC
>JBBPCX010000011.1:15400580-15441089 GCA_037974365.1 Hydrocynus forskahlii
TGTGTGTGTGTGTGTGTGTGTGTGTGTGTGTGTGTGTGTGTGTGTGTGTGTGTGTGTGTGTGTATGTGTGTGTGTTTTTTCTACAGAGAATAACTGGAACTCTTGCACTATCAGTGTTCACAGCAGTGTTGGGTTCTCTTCAATTTGGATACAATATCGGAGTCATCAATGCCCCACAAAAGGTAAAAGCACTGATTTACTGATTTTCTGATTTTGCAGAAATATGCAAGACCAGCATTCACGTTATTTATAACCATTTCTGAGTAGTATTTTATAAAAAAAGATTGAAAACAATAGAACAGCCAACCCATACCCATCCCATGGCACGCATCAGTGATGCATAAAAAATAAATCTGTGTATAATAATACAAAACAAACTAACATAACACCAAAATGTTATAATGTAATGGACCTTTGATGAATATCTTATTACCACATAGGTCAGAATTCACTGCCAGCAGCAAAGGGAATGTGGAATGTTTAGAATATCTTAAAGACGGGAAATTATTTCCGCAGTTTGGAAAGCAATGTACCCTCTTCTCCTTAATTAGGAAAACATGCTAGATATATAAAAGTTGTCTGGTCTTGATGACATTTTAGAACAGGTGCAGTTTCCCTTCCTTGTTCATAAGATTTTTTTGCATGGATCTTCATCAGCTTTCATTTTAACACTGATAAAATTTCTTAACACTGAACTTGAAGTAAAGTTCCAGTTTAAGTTCAATGTTTATTTATACAGCAGGTTATCGTACACAAATGGTCATTTAATGTGCTTTACAGTAATAGAATAAAAATAAATTAAAAATGGAATAAAATAATGGAAGAAATAAAAGAATACATAGCAAATGAATAGAAATGAACAGAAAAATGAATAGAAAATGACAACATGCTTTTGTTATTTCGGGTCATAACTGTGACTTATAAGAGTTAAAGTTCCTCAGTGTAGCTGCAAGCCGAGACGCAGTTTGTGCAGAGTCTGACAGCATAAAAATAAGATTGACGTACTTTACCTCTACTGCTGCAACATACTGGCTAAGAAATAACAGGCCTTGCCGGCCAGAATGTTTAGCACTTGTATGTAAATGTGTGTTACAAATATGTTTTAATAAACTACTTGTGTATACAATGAGTATAATAATGTATTTCCTTTTGTTAGCTATCAGATCAGATACTGAATGTTGACACCAGTGTGATGTTCTGTTGTGCACAAACAGTGGTGGTATAAACAAAAATACTCAAAACGTTTCTAGAATAAAAATAGAACAGAGTGATGTTCTCACTACTTTGAAGGTGTACACTTCGGAGAGCTCCTAATAAACTGCCTTCACTTAATAATAGATCATGACTGTAACATAGCACACTGATGAATTAGAAAGAAAAGTTACTTTTTATAATTTCTCATAATAAACAGCTGCCATAGTGATAAACTAGTCAATAGACCAGTGGACAGTGACTCATATGTGATGACTGTGATTCTCTTATAATCTGTTAAAGGTTTTTAAATATCCTTCCTCCCTTTGGCTCTGTAGGTTCTATGTACCCATCCTTGACTAGCAGACAGTTTTAGGGTCCATTCACTTGTGAATGTTGCCTGTTACAAAGTTTCTGAAATGTACATAGGACTGGTTGGCCATAAACAACAGCGTCAAATAATAGAAGTCGGTAAAGCCCTGAAGTGTAAGCAGAAAATGGAGAACATTGTCAAGCTTGTTATTTTTGGTTAATTGGTGTGTCAAACTGTATCACAATCAAAATACATCACAAAGTTTCTTGAAGGTGAAGTAGGTTAGTCTGTCCTTATGGTATAATGGGGTATCATGTTATGTTGGACTTTGTTAAAAGTTACACTGTTTGCAAAATGATCTAGTTCTACATGAGAAATGTGGAAAACAGGACCACCCTGAACAATATAAACACTGAACAACATAAACAGTGAAAAAAATGTATATATTAATCAAAAGTAAACCTACCGTACTTTATAAAATGTAAAGTTCTGGCTCAGAAATTAGATAGTCTGAGCTACACCTGAAGTCATTTAGATGCTCTATATGCGCACATATTACTGCACATATGTGCTGAACATTGTGTCTTCCATAGAATACTGTTTAGCAACCTTAGCCTACTGTTAACAAACAATTCTTTGAGGAATTTGCTTTTGCAAATAATATTAATATTGAATGAAGTGATGTTTTGAACACTGGCACATTTCAGCTTATTGTATTTTAGGGCTCATTTAATAGACGCTCTGCTCCACAATATGCTGAACGCCTTTCACTTTAACCACAGCAGAATCTCTCAATGCATGTCCTCTTGTGGCTTTTAGCTTTAAAAGCTGATGCTGGCAAATTCTCATCACATGTCCCACATGCAGTACATTTTGGCGTCACACATGATAATGTAGGAATAAGTCATGGCATTTCCTCAGAAGCCTCCTAGAGTTCAGGCAGGGACACAGAGAAGAAGAAATGCATGCAGTAAAGCAGTCAAATATTAAAGGCCTGTGTCAAATAAAACTTAATAGTCCTCTCTTTTAATTAAGAGATGTGGACAGTATACAGTATGTAACTATATAGTATGTTTCAAAACATACCCCAACTCCTCAGTCCATATCTAAAACCTAAGCTGCAGTAAAATTATCTTATTTAGCCAACAGCACTTTAGCCTCGCTCAATCACACTGAAGTTTTAAAGAGTGCTTCTGTTGCTTCTTGAAAAAGAGAACAATGCAGGGCAACCAGCCAGAACAAAAATCGTTCACATTATGTAATTTTAAAGACAAAGGCATGGAAGCACAGCGTATTTTGTATAGAGACCAATGATGTACATTTATAACGCATTATACCTAGGAATTAAAAGAGAATAAAGAGGCTTGGGTGCCATTTATGTAGCAATTTATCCTTAATCATTTTTTGCTATGCAGTTTTCAGTTGCACGCCACATAGGAAATATATAGCTTGATCATGACAGCTCATTAATTATTTCTATTTTTTTAAACTCTGTGTTTCCAAGAAGGTTTCAAATGTTACATATATATATCAATAAAGGAGATCAGTTTTGTATTATAAGCACACAGGGCTTTGGAAAGCTCTATTTCATTGAATATGTTAATCCTAGTTGTTAATTTCATATTCAGCAACTGTATCTCTGAGGGAAGAATTAGAAATAAACTGATACTTCCAGTCTCCTTTCTGCAGGCTGTAAAGCCGAGTGCCTTCTTCTGCCTTCGCCACAGCAACTGCGATAAGCCACTAGCAAGCTCAGACTGTATATTTACCCTACCACACCCGGGTCTGAAAAGAAAGCTATGCATATCGCTAACATTTATAAAGGCGAACTATTGATAAACATTCTTTTGTAATGCAACCACTCGTGAATACTGAATATTGAGTGAATGTCTTATGATCTGAGTTCATTGTGAATGCCAGTGCAGCTGTGTCAGATTGTTCTTTGAGAGTTAAATGATACATCCAAACCAAACACACATTCAAATCAAGGTACCACCATGCAAATGCTGCACTGGAATAAAAATGCCTGCACATGTACACAGACAATTTTTTGTTTGTCTGGTCAGTTTGTTTATTCAGGGAATGTTTTTTTTTCCAGACATGGATTAGGCCTACATTTAAAAAGTGCCTAAATGTGGTCTTAGGGGCAATGCCGTTGAAGATCTATGGCATCCCAAATGGATGGTTATTTAAATGGATGTGAATGTGAAGAACGTTTTTATCCATATTTTTAAAACTTTACATGTACTCTTTATTTAGTATTGGACTAAATTACACTTTGATTCACCAATGAAAAGCATGTTTAGTTCACTTATAAGCTTGATGTGCTTAGTCGTAGACTAAGTTTCTGAGACTGATCATCACATTTTTTGTTCTGCATGACATCTAATTTACTGTTCCTCCACTTCTTTCTTTCTTTGCATGGCCTTCAACTCTTCCTTCTCAGATCATTGAGGCAGAGTATAACTCAACATGGACCCACCGCTATTCAGAGCCCATTCCTCAGACCACACTCACCTCTCTCTGGTCTCTCTCAGTGGCCATCTTCTCCATCGGGGGCATGCTCTCCTCCTCCTGCGTGGGCTTCCTCTCAGAATGGCTCGGCAGGTGAGAGGGCAGGTGATTACCTGGGCTGGGTTACTGATGCATCCGAATGCAATTTCACCATGTTAATGGAACACGGTGGACCCAGAGTCTGTAATGTGTTTCATATAGAAAACAGTAACGAGAGCCATGATACTGTCCGAACATCAGCCTTTTCAGTATTTTGTTCCAGCCAGGGTTGGGGCCACTCATGGATTGAATTGAGAATGCATGGTAAATTCCAAAATTACTTCCTGGCATTAGAACTGGAATTAGAATTGCATGCAGCTAAAGGGGGTGGAATCGGTATTGAATTGCAATATCAGGAAACAGAACTGAATTCCGCAAAATTCCACTTCCTAAGAATTTGACTTGTTGTGTTAAATAGTCCACGGTACATTAGTTATTGTGAATCACATCAATCATAAACAATGAAATACTGAAGAAAAAAGTAATGGATATTTTACACACTAAACATGTTAATTTCACAAATCACTGTTATTAATAAAAAGTAAAATATGAACTTTATCTCAAATGCATGTATCCTTCAGCACATTAATGTCCCTAACAACATATTCCATGCAAGGTGGACCTCATGATGTCTCAGAATAAATTAAAGCCAGTTAGGACACATGTTACATGTAGCATTTATCACATTAAACTGGAAAAAAAATATACTGGTTTTAACAGTACATTCAAATACTTACGGACAGTGACCATCATTATTAATCAGTTGTTACTGTACAGTTCTATGTTTTATTTACTTATGTTTCATCAACAATTTTTCAGGTGTTCCTTGGTATTTGTAAGTGGTTAAAGTTCTAATGTATGTCATTACTTGTAATCCCAAATACATAGAAACAGTAATATATATATATAATAGATAATTTGACTAAAACTGAATTCCACTTCCTGACATTCCAATTTAATTCCAGTTCACTTTCCTGTGGTTGTTGTTGAATTCCAGTTTCATTTTCTTGGTTGAATTGGAATCGTTGAGTTCAATCCTAAATTGACCCCAACCCTGGTTCCAGCCAGTCTATAAAGCATTTCACATCCCATCTTGTTTGTTGACTTATTTTCTGTTTGTTCCAGGATATTATTCCAATTTGTTTAGTTATTGAACCATCGCAACCAATCAGAAAGCTTGCTTAGTGAAGTCAACAGGTTCAGAATCTGATGCAGGCCTGCTGCCACACTCAAATACTATCTATACTTTATCTAATGTTTTCATCACCCACATAGAAGGAGGAAGTTAATGGTTAACCTCAGCATAAATGGAGTCATTACTCCTTTGTGTTTAGGGGTTTGATACAATAATGTCAAAAAAATGTTACAGCAAATAACAGCACGGGTAGGGCAATATTATTTCCTCTGGATTTGATAGTTTTGAGGCAGCTTAAGACTTTACATTTTGATGAAATATTTTGTCTTTTAAGTGGTGTGATATGAGGAATTTTACTTAATGAGACCAGGGACATAAACAAGCATGATAATAAAAATTGTAAATGTTGATTTGAGGTTCACGTTTTATCGCTAATGTCATGTTTATTTTCCAGCAAGCAGCATTTGACAGCCACATTGATTCTTTTGATTCTATGTGACCCTATCTTGATTCAAATCTGTACATCATTTCCATATGTTTTGTCTTTCAGTTTACCGTTGGTATAACTGGTGTAATATACTCTTAGGGAAATTATGTACACATTTAGTCAAGTGTATTCAGAGCTGTACATTTAAAGCTGGTCAGACAAAAGGCAGCTGTGATAACATTACTTTCACTCTTTCCGACGTAGGGAAACATTGACCAGCTGAAAGAATATCTTGTAAGGGATTAGAGAGTGTCATTCACCCCATGTGTTTGAGTTCAGCTAAAACAAAAAGGCCAAGGTCACACCAGTTTTGTACAGACCTGAGCTGGTGTGTCTGTGTCCACACTCTCTTTATCCCGCCACACGCACACACACACACACACACACACACACACACACACACACATCCTTTGTCTAAGGTTTCAGTAAGATTACACAATGTATCATAGCTTTGGCATTTGAACTAAAGCACCTGTCTATTTCTATAAAAGCACAAAGCTGACCCTGGATCAGGCCCACAAATGAGAATATAATAAATGTGAAGTGGATGTTAAATCAGAATATGGCTCTCTGCAAAGACAGCAGCTTATTCATTGTGGAAAGGCCAAAACAAGTGCTTCGGAGTTGCAAGCTAATTTGCTTGCTCTGTTAACAAAATGCATGTACTGAGAAGCCGAATTCATCTACAGCCATCTAATGAAAAATAACTGGTACTACACAGCAGTGGCAGAATTGCTAAATCCTGCAAAAGACTTTACAGGCATTTCCAAAAATTCTCAAAGGTCTTAAAGGACACTAAAATGTCCGGGACATTTCCTAATATTCTCAAAGGTCTTAAAGGTCATTATAATGTCTAAACATAATCATAAACAAGTCTTTTAGGAGTATCAAGTAAATATTACATTCCGGACCAGTTTCCTAAGCTTGATACTCCTAAGAGACTTCTTTCGGCACTGCAGTTTAGTCTAGACTAAACTGCAGCGCCGAAAGAGTTTTCCCACTAAAAGTCTCATTTGTTCTTGGTTTAGGTTTAATCTAAGTCTGGAAATTGATACGCTAAGTCTCTGGTAAGGCTCATTTCAATTAACCAAGAAAATGTTCAGGTTTTGAAAAATATTGCAAATTAGACATAACACAAGAAAAGAGAAAATCATTAAGAAATTCTCATTTGTTCTGTTCCAAAATGTACGGTTAAAGCTGACAAGATAAGTAAAAAATCAACACAGTTAAACACAAACAGGGATAATAAATCCAGTTTTCACTTCCTATCGTGTACTGAGAACACAGTATTCAGTTACTTTTTACATTTTTAGGGGAACACATTAAAAAATGTAGCCAGTAGATAAACCTACGGGTTTTTTTTTAAAGAAACACCATCAGCATTTATTAACTTGTAAAATAAGTGTCGCAGTGAGTAGCCAACGCACATATTAAATGAGGAACAGACTAAACAGCTTCTTTGTGAACTTTGAAGCCTGAGTAGACTTAAATCAGTGTGAAATCAGTGTGAATTTACTGAAACATTTTCCAAAGAGGTGCAAACTCGGTTACCAGCACTGAACTCAACTCACACCAGGTCTCTCCACACAATCAGAGATCTCAGAATAGCCAAAACGTCTGTTAAGCCAAAGACCAAGATGACTACGCCTCATCTCAGACCTGTCAAATTGCATTTGCAAAGGAAATTGCATATGAAATTGCACTCAGAGACAAGAACAATATAAAATATAATGTCTAAATAAATTCAATCAAAAATCTGTAGAAAATGTTTAAAAACACTATGCTGTATACACAAATGCCGGGGTGTTAGTACTAAGGATTAAATGCTTACAGTTAAGTGTATTACTAGTAAAACAAAAAGTGTTTTATTGCACATAGTATCAGTAGTATATATAAGTAATATTGACATGATATAAGAATTGACATTCACATGGTGAAACTATTGCACATAATAAGAAATTGCACATAATGATAATATTTTAGCACCTGATAAGAACCAACCTCAACCAACCAAGACCAAGAGCAGTGTCCAGGACTGTCCCACCACAGATATCTTCATTTCAGGACCATGCCACTCCCTGGAAAGACAGAAGCATCAGGCTATAAGAAAAAGAGTGAAGGAAATAGTAATATGGATAAAGGACAACAAAACCCAGTACCCAACTCTGTCCAGTGGACACCTTGTATTCTGCTTTTTTTTTTTACATTTAAGTAAAATTGGATTGTGGCTCCTTTGGTACCACTGACTGCCAAGTGGAGAAGATGTTCAGAAAAAGTTGTGAGAACCACTTACAGGACAGGTTTTCACTGTGCTGTGAGACTTGCTCTGAGAACTGTGATCTATTAATGGAAACATGGAGGTAATATGCTTTCTCACCTCTGAATTCAGAATCTTAAGTTTCAAAGGGATTGACAATGAGACATTTTGCAGTTTGACACTCCTCTGTAGCCTAGATACCATATATGTGGTAGAAATATCTACACATTTGTACTCTAATAGTATTATTGGTACTATTGTCACATGCGAGACCAGGGTTCGATTCCCTGATGAGGAGACCGCGTATATTCAGGAAGCTGGTGTCCTAGGTGGTTAGGGAGTAGGTCGTGGGTTTAAATCCCAGGACTGCTAGTGGTACCACTGAGGTACCCTTGAGCAAGAGACCGTCTCCACACACTGCTCCCCGGGCACCCCTCGTTGTTGGATGGGTTAAATGCAGAGAAAGATTTTTATTTGTGGACCCTTGTAGGTTTATTATCTACTCAGTATAATATAAACAAATGCATCTGTTTCGACAGGAGGAAAGCAATGCTCATCAATAATCTCCTGGCTTTCATTGGTGGAGGCTTAATGGGGATGTCTAAAATCAGCCAGTCCTTTGAGATGATGATTTTAGGACGCTTCGTCATCGGGGCGTACTGTGGTAAGTCCTGCTTTTTTTTAAATTCTAATCTAAGTAAGTGAAAGTTATTACTTTCATACAATGAATGATATTGACCATTTAAGTAAAAACACAAGGTGAAATAATAGAGAGACTGAACACCACTTCCACCTCCCATTACCCTTTCCTTGTCTGTTTAGGGAATTTTTTGTGTCATACTTACAGGCTATTTTTAATTCCTCATCAAACATTTTTCCAATGATAACCACACAAATACATTGAACATGCGATCAGTCCACCATCCAGGACATGGAGTAGGAAGTTAATATGGTAGTGTTCAATTACTTATAGCTTTCTTAATTGAAATGTATATTTTGTTTTCTTTTTTTTATTTTATTATAATCTCTTTTATTTTATTATAAGATTATTTATATTATAATCTTCCGGTATTCCAGAGAAACCTTATTTTATCCCAGAATTCAAAGAACATAGTGATTGCCCAATCCTTATCTAAAACATCTCAGGTCAGTTTTGATACACTGTTCAAATACACATGGGCCTCTTTTCTTATCCAAGATCACATTTATAGATATCATTTGTTACTTTCTTTTAAGAAGGAGAACCATCCTCATTCACTGACAGAATGTATGGAACCTCTACATATGGTTTTTGTACTATCTACATATTTTTCTTCTGAAAAAGCATAAATGTATTCATATGAATAAAAAAAACACATTTAATTTCAGCCTTTATAAACAAGACAACAATGGTGTAATATTGTAAATAAGTATTCATGATTCAGGAATTCACAGAACTGTGCAAAAGTCTTAGAGAAAATTATTTAAAAGCTGTTTTGCTGGGCGGTATGTTTTATTCTCAATAGTGTTACAGTAAAAAAAAACAACAACATAATATCGTAAATAGTGATTTCACGTTTGTTGTTGTGTTTGTAAAGCCGTTTCCTAAAGTGTGAAGCCCAGTATTACTTGAAGTTACCATCGAATACCTGATTTGACTCAATCAGTACTCCATTACATTAAAGTGTGCTTCTTATGAAATCTCCCAAACCCAAGCAATGGCTGGAGGTTTAGAAGAGAAACCTGCACCCAAACATGTGTTCTTCTAACCAGCTCATAAGAAACAAAAAATACCTCTTACTGCTTTCTTGTTTGATTCATTCCAAAGTTAGAGCTGGCAGAAGGACACTGATAGAAAGATGGAAAGATGCTGTTGAGATAAATGGCTTTAAACAATTTAAACAAGACTTATACACAACTGTGCATACATGTTGCACATCTGATATAAACCAGTGCGTCTCAGACTGATCTGTTTCTAGGGCTGGCGTCAGGCCTGGTGCCCATGTATGTAGGAGAGATTGCACCCACCAATCTGAGAGGAGCTCTGGGCACACTGCACCAGTTAGCCATCGTCACTGGAATCCTCATCGCTCAGGTACACTGCTTTAACTCTGTCTGCCACAGCAGACTCACGAAATTACACTCTTAAAAAAATAAAAGTACCGAAAGGATCCTTCTGGAGTAATGCCCCAGAAGAACCACTTTTGATTTCTCTGAGGAACATTTTTTTGTAAATGAGTTGTGAGAATGTGTAGACCAGTTTGAAAGTTTATAGAACCTTCACATAAGGTGCAGGGTTTTTGTTCTGGAACCGAACATTATTATTAATTTTATTTTATTAAAAGGGGCCTTTCAAGGCACTCAGGGACTCCTTACATACATGTAAAACAGATCAGAACATTGGGGGAAAATTGGGCAAAGGAAAATAAATAGAAAAGCTAATAAATAAAGATAAATAAAAGAACATGGCATATATCAAACCACAAGAGTGTAAGACAAAAAAATGAGTGAAGTCAAGGAACAAGGTACATCTAAGAGTAAATGAAGTATTAGTGACAAATAATCAGAATCAGAAAGCTTTATTGATCCCACAGAGTATAAATACTATAAATAAGTAACTTGCAGTTAAGTGAATTACTAATAAGACAAATAGTGGCTAGGAGTATGTTACTGCACATAGCAGAGACCAGTAGGATATAAGTAATATTGACGAAAGTAGTGATATTTTACATGGTAAGACTATTACAAATAATTTAGCACGCATTACAAAATAAGTTTGTGCTATTAAGCTTTAACAAGTGATGCTTTTTTTAGTCTTTTTCAAAGAAGTCTTTCTCTCCAGATTTTAGGCCTGGAGTCTCTGCTGGGCAGTGAGAAGTTGTGGCCTGTGTTGCTGGGTATCACAGTGATCCCTACAGTCCTACAGATGGCGTTGCTGCCCTTCTGTCCAGAGAGCCCACGCTTCCTTTACATCATCCGCTGCCAGGAGCACCACGCCAAGAGTGGTGAGATGACTCACCGAATAAATCACACCGTGCTAAAAGGGAGTTTGGAAGTGTTGCCAAATAAAGCCTCGGTTCAACATACATTCACCCAAGCAGCGACTTGTCCAAAATATGAAGATACATGTTTGTTTCTAATGTCATGTCTGTGATTTAGCTGCTTTCCTGAATTTATCAGTTGCTTTCCCCTATTTTGTTTAATTGTCTTTCTTTAGTAATTTTCCACTCATCCCATTTAACATTAATCACTCATCTTCTTAACTCTCATTTTCTATTAACTGTCAACCTGTAACTGGCTTGCCTCGAATATCTTCTTCATAATTTCTAGCTCTAAGGTGGTTGGTGTATAATTCCGTTTGTTAATTTGTAAGCAGATTGGAAGCAGTAGATATTGTAAATCCATTGATATTGTATTTCTATTCTGGTCCTCGTCTCGGTTTATGCTCACTAAGGATTCACCTCCGCCCCCCTACTCCACCTCAACAGTTACTCAGGCATAGAGCTCTCAGAACCTGGCGTGTTGCTTATGCATTTCATATTTTTCTTTTTCTTTATTTTAAAAATGGTGTCTGACCAGTAAAAAAACAAATCTGGCTCTGCCTCTGCAGTGTCACTGGTGTCATCTCCATTGAGCACTGCATAAACAAAAGGTATTCAAAAAGGCTGTTTAAGTAATGCTGGCTTTACTGTTACTTTGTAAAGTATTAACCGTGCCCTACACTGTAAAAAGAGCAACAGGACGGAGGCTGATTTTAACTCTTTTTTGGGTTAGAACTAATATAAAATATTCTTTGCAGTGTATCAAAATGATTTATTTGTGTGGAAAAAAAAAACTAGTCTGCTCTGACACACTTTAACTCAAGAAGAACTGAACTGTGGCTGAATGGCTCAGGTGTGTGTTACACAGTCCCAGTGATGTCTGAAGCTGCATCAATAGACACTGAACACACGTGTTCCACTATATTCCACGCAGGCCTGAGGCGGCTGACGGGGCGAGTGGAGGTGAGTGAGGACTTGGCAGAGATGAAGGAGGAGAAGAGGAGGATGGACATGGAGAGGAAGGTTTCTATTGCTGAGCTTTTCCGTTCTCCACTCTACAGGCAGCCCATCATCATTGCCATTCTACTACAGCTCTCCCAGCAGCTGTCAGGAATCAACGCTGTAAGTGATGCCTGCAACCACTTCTAACTGAGCAAGGGGAGCACTGAATAACTGCACGAATCATAAAAAGACCAGTTAGCCATAGCCCTAAACAACCAGTGTATAATAACAAACTACATAGACACTAGTCGCTAAGTGGATACCAGCCCATAATGCCATTTTAATAGTTTTATATTAAATGTCTTTATGTTTTTCATGAACCAGAGTCTTATATTTTGTGCTCACCATTTAAGGTTAATTGAAGATACACAGCACCCAGTGTTTTGGACACTGGCATCATACCACTGGCCACGTTAAACATGGCCTTGTTATACAACCAGACTGTGTGTTATTTACACCCTCTGAGAAATACCGCATCTCTTTTAAATGGCCAGGCTCTCAATGTCTTGACATAATTTAGTATCAGAATTTTAGTATTACCTAATCAGTTCTCTCATTAAGAAAAAGACCCATACTGGTTTATAAGTATTATGTCTTCACTCATCTCTGTAATCCTGTTTTTTGATGGTCCAAATAGGCATCGTGTCTTTCGTTTCTCCTTGATTTTTTTTCAGACTCTCTAGTTTCTTCTAGCTGGTCTGGTATGGAAGGATTTCACTGACTGATACTGTGAGCGGTAGAGGTGCTCAGTCCACTAATATATTGAAACAGCACAACCATCAGAATAAAGGATGGGATCACAGTGTGGCTGTATTGGGACCTTGTGAAACCAGAATTGCTCGGCGTATCTAAAAATCTCTGGTGAAACTGGAACATTTGGCCTAAAATACAGTGAAAGTATCCAGTCTTGAATATCACTGTATAACTTTTTGTTAAATTGCTGCATATGTCAAACTGGGGCACCTGGTGGCCTAATGGTTAGGGAGTTGCTCTTGTGATCAGTATGTTGTGGGTTCAAATCCCAGGACTGTAGGTACCCTTGAGCAAGGGACCATCCCCGCACAATACTTCCCAGGTGCTGCATCAGTGACAGTGAATGGGTTAAATGCAGAGGAAGAATTCCACATTGTTCGCACTGTGTGCTGTGTTCACACATGACTATAAGGGGCCACTTTATTTACTAATTAAATTCAGTCCACCAGGAATGGCTATTTGTATATTAGAGATATAGAGGGGCCTGAGGAATAACAGTGAGACCTATGACTGTCAAGTCCAACAACTGCTACATACAGATATTTATGAACTTCATTGCTAAAAGCATATTCGTAATTTTTGTCCCTGCAGATTTTCTACTATTCTACCAGTATATTCCAGAAGGCCGGAGTGGAGAGTCCAGTCTACGCCACCATCGGTGCTGGAGTTGTCAACTGCGCTTTCACTGTAGTCTCGGTAATGGGAGGAAATCCATGTTCCATTACTCTTTAACACGTTTTATCTAAGAACAAACAAGATAAGAGGGCAACGTGGCTACCACGTTACTAGGTCATAGCGTCTTAATGTCATTGGATGAGGAACAAACTGAGAAGGCAATGCTAAATGTTCTGCATAACTAAGTTTTAAAGTATTCTTTAGAATTTGGAACTATTCAGGACACACTTATAATGTCCAAGTTACAAAATGAACAGGCATTTTAAAAATCAAAAAAGACAAAATCTGATCTTTGTAAAAGTATGAACACCAGTTTTTTGCATAAGATTCTTTGTGTAGGCCGGCTAATTTGAAATGAAATCTTTATACGTAATTTTGTGTTCTGAGTGTTCTGAGCTCTGGTTAGTGAGCTGAAACTCCAGATCTTTGCTTTGTTTGCACGCGCAGACACACACACACACACACACACACACACACACACACACTCACAAACACTCGCACACACACACACATACACAGCTGCGAGAAGCCTATGAGTGACTGTGGCAGGCTAAATAATAACAATCCCATCACAAACAGCACTTTCTATTCTTAACATTGGTTTAGTATTTAGACGTCGTCAGGTCTTTTCAAACATATGAGAAAAGCGGCAGTGATTTTTCATGCATTGAAGCCTTGATGGGCTTTTACTAAAGACACACCCAAAGTGGTGGAAAAAAATTGATCCAAACAAGGAGTAAACAAAAATGAGTTTATTAATGGGTATGTTTTAAGTGAAGAGTTTTATTTTGACAGATTATGTGTGTTTTGTTATGTAAAACTCTGGATGTGAAAAGGTCACAGGCGTTGTCGCCCCATCTGGCACAAATAGAAACTGTCTTAGACTAAACGACCAGTACTGTAAAATAACTGTTGTTTTAAATGCTCAAATATCGACATCTGTCAATACTCATCAATAATTGTATCCCAGTGTATCAATTTTTCAAAATCTTTTATCACCCCAACACCACATTTGAGGCAACACCATTAATTCAAAATAACTTAACAACGGAAATTCCTTTTGGCTCAGTTTTTTTCTAAATGTAATAAGGCAGAAAATTCTGGGTACAGTTTTATTGTATCTTGTTTTAATCTGAACACAAGATCTGAACAGCTTTTGCTGAACCAATATGCTGAGTGTAAGAATGTAAGTGATGACTTCATGATTTGTAATAAGACAAACTCATTATAATACAGTGTCAGGACGTAGATGGTTAGATAAAAAAAGCAAAATTTCATTTATTTAAAGTTTTGTAAATTACAGTAAATTCCTGATTACTTTAGTAATTAATCCTGTTCAACAGCTTTTCCTGGTGGAGAGGATGGGTCGACGGACACTGCACATGCTAGGACTGGCTGGAATGTGTGTGTGTGCAATTGTCATGACAGTTGCCCTCAGCTTATTGGTAAGTCGATTAGTTACGAACTATGTGAAGCATTTGTGCTTATCTGAACTATCTAGACTAAACTTTGGTTCTAATTTTCCTCTCAATGAAGCCTCTGGATTCTCTGCTTGTTCCTTAGCAGTTCCTCACAGTATTCCCAACTTGTGGCTTTAAGTAGAACAACCGACATAGACAATATGGACAAAAGTATTGGGACACACCTGTTTTTCAGGGTTTGGGTTAGGCCCCTTATTTCCAGTGAAGGGCAATTTTAATGCTTCAACATACCAAGATATTTTGGACAACACCATGCTTCCAACTTTGTGGAGACAGTTTGGATTAGACCCTATTTTAGTATGACTGTGCCTCAGTGCACAAAGCAAGCTCCGTAAAGACATGGACCCGCACATTAACGGTAATGGAACGGTAGTGTCCCAATACTTTTGTCCATATAATACATGAAATGTTCTGAATCACTTTTAGCTGATGTCTTTTCACCTTTGTCTTTTTCTGTCTTTAAAATGTTTGGCTGTTACCTAGGAAGGAGTGCCGTGGATGAGCTACATCAGCATGTTGGCCATCTTTGGCTTTGTGGCTTTCTTTGAAGTGGGACCAGGACCCATTCCCTGGTTTTTCGTGGCTGAGCTCTTTTCTCAAGGGCCCAGGCCCGCAGCCATGGCAGTGGCTGGATGCTCCAACTGGACTGCAAACTTCATTGTTGGCATGGGTTTCCAGTATATTGCTGTAAGTAAAAATAAAAATGATATTTTCACCCAGTATGTACAAATGTACATGTTTTCAACACTGATGTTAACAGCTGGCCTGCCATTTTCTGTTAAGTATACTATCTGTCCAATATATGACATGTTAATTGCCAAGGCTTATGATTTTTGGGGGTGGCCATTCTGATGGGAAAAGGCTCATTTTATGCAGTTATATGCTACCAACTTTGTTGCAAGAACTTTAGAAATGCCCTTTCCTGTTCCTTTATGTTTTGGATGTTCAATAAATTTATAAGTGGTTGACAATCCATATGCTTTTGGCCTAATAGGGTCAGTTTCCCAAACAGGGATTAATCTTAGTCTTGGACTACCCTTTCCTTTTCAATGGAAAATCTCTATTCACAGCACTACATAATCCAGGACTAGGTTTAATCCCTGTCCGGGAAACCGACACATAGTCTTTTTTTTTCTTAAGAATGATGACAAACTTGCTGGAATGCGATGCTGTCTTAAAGAGACATTAGTGCTTTTCTGGTATCTGTGACAAAATCCCAGGGCGATGTGAGTGAACTGTACCTCGTTGAAACAGAGACAATATAAAATATGTTTCTCCAGATGCTTACAGTGCAGGGCCTCAAGGCACCTTAGGGTCTTTTTGAAACTGTTGCAAGGAAAATCACATTTGAAATGTGCATCAGTGTAATCACAGTTCAGTATTTCATCCATGTTCTACAGCCCTACTGTATTACCCTTAATATAATTAACCTACTTCTCTCGTTCTTTCTATAGAACCTCTGTGGCCCATATGTCTTCCTAATCTTTGCCGCACTACTTCTGTTCTTCTTGCTGTTCACCTTCTTCCGGGTTCCTGAGACACGAGGAAAGACCTTCGACCAGATATCTGCCAACTTCCACCGTTATCCACAAACCATGATGGACATGGCTCTGGACATGGAACTAGACAAGCCCTGTACAGAGCTGGAATACCTAGGAGCAGAAGGGACAGACCACTGAGGCCCAGAAGGCGGAGGAAGATACTTCAAAAAGAATGAAGAACTAAGGGGAATGCAATAGTGATGAGTGGCCTTGATCATCAGGGTTTGGGGTGATTTAAGGAGAACTGGCTGGTTGCTACGGAGTTCTGTAGGACAGAGTGTACAGGTGTTTCAGGGAGAGACAAAACGTGAAGACTTGGATTCCTGCACTTTATCTGCACAATGTTTTTTCGTGTGTTGAGATGAAAAACCAGTTATATTTGTATATTTATACTTACACTGACAATTCTGTGCTAGATGCTTCTCGCTGGGTCAGATTCATGATGCAGATTTAGCATTACTTTAAGCTTTTCATCCAATATATTCAAGAAAATGCATTTTTCTTATACACTGGCATTTTGATGCATGTTTATACAAAGTTGCTAATTTTGCATCATTGAAAAAAAACCCTGTTCTGAGTGCCTAATGTTGAGTGATTGTTTTAATTTTAAAACTGTGGTTTAGCGTCTCCGTGATGTAAAAAAAAAAAAAGCTTGTCATTTGATGTTTGTATTATCAAGTGATTCAGCCGTGGCTGGAGATTTCTACAGTGAGAGAAAAAGAGGACCTTTCATTTTGCCATTTTCTTCTGTAATTCAGAATGCTTGTGTCCAATGTTTGTGGTGGAATTACAATTTCCTAAGATATATTAACCCTAATTTAATAAGAACTGTGTGTACAGGTGGCTAAAATAAATAACAGTCCACTAACCTTTCTATAATGAAATATTTAATACTGGTCATTTCCCCTCAATGATACCATGATACTGGGTTGGGCATATTCAGAAAATATGCCTTTCCACTTCTGCTGCAAGTTTCATGCTTTCCAAACACATGTAACTGCACACAAAGGCAGAGTCTAAACAGAACAAACATGTTACTGCCTGTCAGATTAGTTAGTCACTTTCTTTGCCCAGATTATTAATCTCCTCCCTTTTACTTAATTGCAATGCTCTTTTGACAATATATTTTATCCATCCCCTTTTAAATTGGCTACTACTGTAGTTCACAGCAACACATATTCAAGTAGTAATCAAACAACATCCTTGATGCCATACGCTTTAAGGCCGTACATAGCTGTATGCAGTATAACCACCAAAGAACAAAGTGCAAATGACCTCACAAAAGAAACAAACTAGTTCTGCAATTGTTTTTATAGAGATTTTACTTTGACATTGCACATAATCCCCTCCAAAGAAAAAACACAAAGAAAAAAAAAAAAAAAGAAAACAAAAAACGAACACAAAAACAACCAGTTCATTTCTTAAGAACAGGCCTGTAGTAATTCTCACCTAGTCATTTTTAAAGGGTAGTGAAGACACAACCCTTCTTACACTTTTATATGTTTTTTCCCCTCCCCTGACTGTCAAACTTAAAGGGCCAAACTGGTTCTCATTTTCAGCTGCTCACACCCATTTCTCTGAACTACAGCGGGAGACAATGCAAATATACTGGGCATATTGAGCAAGTCTATACAATCTTTTTGTGTGCGAGATCCCCCTAAAGATTTTGAAGTCCAAAATATACTCAGCACCCCTCCTGCCCCCTCCCTCTCTCCTTCTTGCCAGACTAAAGGGTACAAAGAAGAGGTAGTAGGAAGAGTTGTGTGCACTTCGGTTGCATTTTTGAGACAGATGAGGTCCAACCACCCCAGCTAAGCCACCCGGGGACCTAGAGAGCAACAGAAGAACAGGAAGTTAGGCAGGTTTAAATTACAGTTTTTTGGTTTTTTTTGGAAATGGTCCCCAAACCAATTGCAGTTGGTCTGGGTTTCTATTGAGATATGTGCTTAAAACTGTTTTCTCCGCTTATGAGAGTCATTCCAATTAAACAGGGTAACTGAACTGCAAGATCTTATCAATTTACACATAGCCATTTTTAAATCGCATCCACCGCAATAGCTGAGGTAGTGTGCAACTGAAGGAGACGAGCGCAACATGGCAAGGCACGCAATAACAATGCCAGGCAGTGGCCACAACCAAGGATTTCTGGGAGGTCAGTGTCCACAATGATTTGACAGAGGTCCTGTTGATCCAAAAACCTCTGAATGACTTGCACATTTGATGAGCCACGCCACACAAAAGGGCCTCTGCCGTATCATGCCCAAGAGCCAGTTCCACCAAACCATACAGCCATCGCTCTTTATGAACTGGCTATTTGCACTGAGTCCACGGTGGCAGCAGAGACTGTGGCCAAAAGCGTTCAGTGCCTGTATACGGGGGTCAAGCCAAGCCATCTGACGTCATGTAAAATTATAAAGTGACCATTCTGTCCTACATGAAAGTGTGCAGAGCACAAAATTCTTCCACTGTATTTAACCCATTCACTAAGTGAAGCAGTGTGTGGGGACGGGACCTTGCTCAAGGGAACCTCAGGAGGTGCCACTAGCAATCTAGGCATTCAAACCTACGACTTTCTGATCGCAGGGTGAACGCCTTAACCACAAGGCCACCAGCTGCCCCCTTGTTTTGTAAAATACTGCTTTTCAATTGGTCTGAAACTACCACAGTGTAAACATTGAGTTTCAGATCTAAATGTAAACATTACTTCTACATCAATTTCAAGAAAAGATTAGAGCTTCATTTTACTTTGAGAGATACACTGCCCCTTGCCCTTCATATTAAACGGTCTACTGGATTGTAGTTGTGATCCCACAACACTGCATAAACTCCTAGAAATGACAGCAGCAATTAAGCTAAAGAAGTCACCTCTTCCCAGGATCATCTGATTCAGTCCATATCACAGAAGTCATTCCACAGGGGCAGGAGCCTGAGAAGAAACAGTTTTGAGTGTGTGGCAAACAACTATAAATAACTAGATTCTAACAATCTAGATAGGAAAAAGCCACATGACAAATGAAATTTGTTTGAATTCAAAGTCCACAACCTCACCTCAGTTGATTTTGGAGAAGCTGCTTTCTGGGACTGTTTTGGTGAACTTTTGGGGGAAACTTTCACATCAGCTGGCTTAGAAGACACATCAGCTGCCTTAGAAGTAGTGGCCGTAGACTCTGCTTTTTCAGACTTAATTGTACCATCCTGTCAAGATAAGGAAACATGGTGTAGTTTTCTTTAATGTAAGAAGACTAATCTAAACACCCCTTAGCAAGAAAAAAAAATGGGAAAAGCAAAACAGTCATTTAAGTGCTAAACCACATGAAGAAAAAAAACATTCCAAAAATCTCAAAACCACCATCATCCAGTGTATTACTTTAGAGGCAGTGGAGTCAGAGTTCCTCTGCCTGCGCCGACTGAACTGTCGGCGTGGTTTCAGTCCATCAGCTTGCTCCTCGTTGCTCTGGCCCTCTTTTGGAGCTTCCTTTTGGCTCTCAGGTGACATCACTTGTTGGCCTTCCTCTGGAGGTGGACGTGGACGGAATGGCCTGAGGATTTCAAAAACAAATTTCTAAAAGTGCTTAAAAATACTGCATATTACTGAGTAGACTGTTTCTTGTTTATAGTTATTTGGAAACAAAGCCTATAGGAAGATCAGGAATTACACTCTGGCTGCACGAGCAGACGGAGCTTGGTGATGGAGCTCAATCCTCTTTGGCTAGAGGCTCCATCGACAATTATGTGGGCACAAACGAGTGCACACAGCCGACACCCCATTAAATATGCTGTTTGTGTTTATCAACATTCTTTAAATAACAGGTCTGATATGAGAACAAAGGAAAAGCTGCAGTATAACAAGGTGCTGCCAGTAAAACTGTCCGGCTCGATGCTGCTCTTCAGATCCTCCCCCACCTGCCCACCAATGCCGACTGCTGAAGTGAGGCACAGTTCATCTTAAACAAGCCCAGTAAGACTGCATTCCATACTACAGCGTCTTTGAGCTACGCCCTATATTTCCTACACACAGATCAGAGGATATTTAAGTGAACATGGTTGCTTTATTCTTTATTTTGTAATACACTAACATCACAAACAAAACAATGCAATCTGATGGGTAAACTCAGATGTTCACTTTTCTCCACAAAGACACTTAATCCCCCTTGAGTTTGGATTCTTCCATTAAATGGAATCTCATTTTAAATCTCCTTCAAATCCTCTGTAGTCCACTGTCCATGCCCCCAATTACACTGCCCACTCAGCCTGCTGCTTTTGAGTAGTGTTCCCAATCTTGATTAGGACACGAGACCATAGAACAATTTTGATCCCCCTAGAGTTTGGATTCTTCCTTTAAATGGAATCTCATTTTAAACCTCCTTCAATACACTGCGGTCCACTTCACACAGAAGCAGTGGAGATAGAAATTAGAATCTGCCCAAAGACTCGCCTGCGGAACCGAGGTCTGAACCGACGTGGTGGCGGCCTCTGCTGGACACCATCTGCCGCCTCATTCCTCTGATCCTCTGACTCTTCCTAAAGCAAAAATATAACCAGGAGAAAACAGCACTGCTTGAAACACTTTTCCCCCAAACTAAAAAGGTTTGGGATCTTCAAAAGCACCGCTTCATAAATTAATGAAAGCAAACTCCTTTTAGCAATCCTTGACCTCGTTATGCTCATATGCTGCTATGTAGTTTGGCACGTTGTTGACCATGTGCCACTTCAGGTCAGTTTGGGACAATTTTCTTGACCTTGGGTCAGTTTTGGACTCAAAACTAGTTCAGGTCAGGCTTTAGGCTCCACGTGGTTCCGACCAAAACTTCAGGCCCAAATCAAGTTCTACCTCACAGTAATAAAGTCCAAATCATTAATAGGTCAAAGTACTATTAAAACTGTCTCAGTAGCTTCCCTGTACATATATTTTACTTTAGGCCTATTCTAAAGGAATCAGGTCTGACCAGGCCTTGCTGTGAGCCTGGTCTTCTGCGCGGGCGGCGACGGCGGACGCCTGGTTGAGTGGCATCGTTTTCTCCGCCACCTTCTCCCTCGGAAGTTGGGCCAGCACTGTCTCCGGTCATCCCCTCGCCTTGAGGAGGTCGCATATTACGTGGGAAGAAGCGTCTACGGAACCTGCGTTTGTTGGGGGCATAACGACTACCTTTGACGGGAACCCCACCTGGGCCAGTCACATTGGCAGCTTCCGATCCCTAAATTACACAGAAAGATGAACAGAAGACTTAACCTCAACATTAAACTGAAAATACACAAAAGGTAAGCAGAACAGATCTGGCTTCAAGTCAGGACTTACCTTAGCTGCCTCAACTACATCAAACTCCACAATCTCCCCATCGCCCACACTCCTGAGGAACTTTCTGGGGTTGTTTTTCTTTATGGCAGTCTAAAAACAAAAATATGTTAAAGTCACCCCTACACATTCCCCCCCCCCAATTGTGTCCCCCCAATCTTGATTAGGACACAACACCATAACCAGTCAACATGTTTCAGACACAGGAGTATTTCTGAAGACATGCCCTGATTTTCATCCTTTATTACCAAAGAAAACATTAAACAAAACTGCTACATTCTGATCCATTTTTATTACACAAACAAAGCATGCTGATAACTCAGGAGAACCCCATCCAACACCTTTGCGATGAACTGCAAAGGAGTTTGTGAGCTAGGCCTACATCAGTGCATGAGCTCACAGAAACAATCAAATCTTGTAGAAAGCCTCCCAAAAAGCGTGGAAGCCGTTATAGCTAAAAAAGGGGGTGCGCCATGTTAAAGTTGATTTATTTGAATGCAATTTCATTGAGGTCCCTGTAGCTGTAAAGCTCAGTGTCCCAAAACTTTTGTCCATGTATCATGGGTTGACAGAACCTTCATTTCTCCTTACCTGATGGACGAACACATCCTCTTTGGTGTCATTTCTATAAGAAAAAACGAGACCATGTAGAATTAAAAGAAAAAGGAGGGACATCTGCATCAGTCAATTGCTACATTTTGAAACTTATCGAACAAAAAGCCACAAGTGCAACCAAAATGATGCGTATTTACGGATATGCGTTGTACAAGATCCTCATACCTGTTGATGAATCCATATCCATTCCGCACATTGAACCATTTCACGGTTCCTTGCACCAGAGTAGCTGTGAGAGGAGGAGTGAAGGTGTGTTAATGAGACTCAGCAGCACGCGAAGGTGTGGTGACTGAAAGCCACGTTCAAACGCGTGAAGGCTGAATTTTTCAGGCCTACAGTGTGGAGGATCGAAGGCCCTGCGTGTCAATTATTAACCAGAAAAAAAAAATTCCAAACCACTCTCAGGATAAGGTCAAGTAGAACAAGCTCAACTTTTCTGTATCTAGAATGCATTTGTCCAACATCTACCTGCTCACATCCACTCCAAACACACTTTCCCTGCTCAGCGCAGAGGCCAGTTTGACCCATTTCCTACTACCGATTACACATCTTAATTTACAGATAAGACACAGATTACAGATCACGAGTTATTGCTTTCCATGTGCCCCATATTTTTACCTAAAGACAATCCAAACACCTGCGCTAGACAAAAAAAAACATTAACACGCCTCAAGATCACGCCAAAATCGCTTTGATTCAAAATTAATTCAGTAAGTGTACAATATAGGCCGTTTCTTTTATTTTATTATGACCATTACCAACAGTGTACTAAACTGGAGAAAGATGGTGCGTCAGCTTTCAGATTGGAATGATAAGAAATGAATACATTTATAAAGAAATTCATACACAGACAGTAAAAAGCAGTGTCGTTATTACACATGAGTGAAACTGGAAACACGTGGAAGGTGGCTATTCCTGAAATGTGGCTCAGCATGGTGGGTCCTCAAAACGAAACTCGCACGCCACCACTCTCAGGACCTGTAGGAGCCTGATCAGCTAAAGAGACGCCACAGAAGAGTCTAGACGTCTGTTACGCTCAGTATGTGAGATCTGTAATTGGTGTGATAAATTGAGAGCACCCCCTACCAATCACTTTCCTCTCCGGTGGAGGAGCCTGCTCGGTCTCTGCTGCAGCCGGAGGAGCTCCTTTCGCTTCTGTGTCGGTCATGTTTTTTTTACTCCACACTCTCTCACACTCACTCTCACTCTCCCTGTAAATCGTTAGCAGGGTTCTCCCCCTCCCTCCGATCTCCAAACTTTGCTCCAGCCGCCACCGCAAACTTTTTATCCAGAGCCCATGACGGGCATGGCCAGCTGAGCCGCGCTCTGATTGGCTCAACCGCTGACCATTCAGTGAGCTGGGGCTGCGCCTCCGGCTCTCTGATTGGCCCTCCGTCAGCCTCGCGCGAAACCCTTAGTCATAAACAAAGATTTTAATTCATCATAATTTAATGATCAGCAAACTACCGATTTACATCAACAGACTTTGAAAAGATATTAAATTGTAATTCATTTTACACGGAAATATAAATCACCCACACACTTGGCAAAAAAAATCTTAGTATAGTAGGTACTAAAAGTTTTTTTAACCTTAAAATAGAGCCTTTTTGGTGCTACATAGAAGTATTTTTAATCGTTATAGTATATTATAGTATAGTATAAGTGTTTAATTATTATAAAAGAAGTGTTTGATTGTTCAAATGAGTCCTCTGCATTTGAATGATTAAACACTTCTTTTCCAGGTTAAATGGCTCTTGGCCATGATGGAGTCTAATATTATAACATACTACGCTATACGATAACAAACTATGCAGAGGACTTATGTAATTTCCTCCTGGATCAATATAGGATGTAAAATAATAAATAAATAAATAAATTGTTCTCTGAGATGTCATGGCTCTATATAATATATAATATTTTTTAATATATACGAGGTATAGTTCACAATGTATCTACATTGATTATTGACCTAAATTGATTCAGCATTCAGATATATTTTGATGACATGATTATGCCCTGCTATTGTAAATAAATAAATAAATACATACATACATACACACATAGATGGTTCTCTGAGTTGTCAAGGTCCTTTATAACCATTGACTTTACCACAGAACCTTTTTAATATATACATGTGGCACATTTCACATTGCATATTTATTGATTATTGACCTAAATGGATTTAGCATTAAAATATATTATAATTACATAATAATGCCCTGCTATTGTAAATAAATAAATACATACATACATAAATTGTGACCTAAGTTGTCATGGCCCTGTTTAAGCATTGCTTTTACTACTTTTTAATATATATGAGGTACATTTCACAATGTGTCTTTATTGATTATTGACCTAAATGGGTTTAGCATTAAATTATATTTTCCCTGCTATTGTTGAGGTTTGAAACACAGACAGCAGATATATGGTAACATAGTCCTCTCTCTGACTGGGACCTGCACCTGTCACCTGTTGGGGATATATCAGCATGTGTAGCCGCCAGTGGCAAATCAGACACACGAAGATTGCAGGGCTAAAACCAGTGAGCGCAAACCCGGCCAACTCTTCTGGGCTGTCGGAGAAAAACCTGCTGTTTCATGACCGTGTTGTTAGGCCTCACTGCCTCGCCCTGGACCCTCCACCACCACCCCTACACCCAGGCCAGATCCTACTCTACTCATAGGTCACCAGATTCATGTTTCACATGGCTATATTTATCCAAACGACTACACTGACTGAAAAGATGGAGCCTTTTTTTTGCCTTCACTGTGGGCATGTCTGGACTTCTGTGTACCCTGTCACTGAATATAATAATTATTTAATGACCCTTCTTAGGCATTACCAAGGGCACCAAAACCCTCAGAACCAAACGGGCTGTGAAAACCAAACCTAAAACTCGGCAGAATTTGAATAATTATTTAAAACGTGTTTCAAATTACATAGATCAGTTTTGTCCGTAACGCTACGCAGTCTCTTAGTGAATACCGCTTTACGCCTTTAACCTAGCTGAACCCTTTTTGGCAGAAGGAATGGGAGGAATGGTTAGAGGAATGGTTTTAGGGGGAAAAGGGGGTTCAGCTTAAGACATTTCGACTAAAAATGAAGAAGGGAGACCGTTTAAGCATACTATGGGCTCATATTCAGTATGAATCACAGTTAAAAAAGGCAGAAAAATCAGAAGCCGTGTGGACTGACGCGGATCTGACGGACACAAGGCTCCGTGCGCGCCCCCGCGCCGCCCTAGAATTTAAAGAGCGAGGGGCGAGCGCGCATGCGCGGTAGAGGGGACGCGTCCGAGGCTCGTCTCGGTGGGTATGTGTGGCTGAGTCGGTGCGGATGAGAGAGTGAGTGAGTGAGTGAGTGAGTGAGAGAGAGAGACCGTTTTGGGGGGCTTTAACACTTTTGTCAGCCTCGAACCTGCGTGTGTGCCCTCGAGAGAACAGAAACAGGGAGGAACCGAAAGATCTGGAATGACGGGAGAGTCCACAGAGCTGATTTAAAGTGAAAAAAGGCACAAAAGGCACCAGAACCAGCACCAGCAGCCCAAACAGCTCCAACCATACATCCAGCGGGACCAGGCTCAGTCATCGGATCGCACCCAAGCATCTAAGAGTGGGAAAAGCTTCTAAACTAGGTAAGTTATCCCCAGTAAAACTACCCCTTTACCTCCTTACTGCTGCCCTCCCCTCCTCTTCTTCTTCATCCCTATCTCTTCATTATGATGTATTTTTCGTTGTGACAGTGAGCCGTGATGGAATCTGAATGAGAAAACTTTACTGATCCCGGAGGAGAAAGCGATAATTTTTTATAGCAAGAAATAGCTCTTTTGACGTAAGCCACAATTTTCCTTGCGTGTACTTTATATTTACTGGTTTTGCTGGAATTGGTAATGACGAAATGAAGACTGGGCCTTTTTATCTGGAGGCAACTTTACGGAACCGAGTAGCACAAAGGAAGAGTAGGTTTGAACGTGTTGGTTGAAGAGAGAGATCGGATCACTCAAATCAGAACTCGGAGCTGGAATGGTGCTTGTGTTACACTGTTGCACTACATTGTTACAATGTCACATTTAATCGTAACAGAGTAGCGGCTGCTGCGTGTTGTCCTGGTTACAGGAGTATTAGTCGAGGGGTCTGATGGATCTGGACCAGGTCTGGTGGATCTGGTCCAGGTCTGGCCGGGTTCAGGCGTGTCCTCGATGCTGTTAGCCGAGGTTAGCCCTCCGATCTCTGTGTCTGTCCCGGCTGGGTAGGCCCCAGCACGCCCAGGGCGGAGAAAGGGGGTGTCTACCCTAGATACGGCCCAAAACAAGTAGAAAATGACTCGATTTCATATCGGTTTATGCTGTAATGTTGGGAGTTTGTAGTGAAGGCTGCACGCCCGAAGCCCTCCTGGAGCATGGTAGCCTTAGCCTGCCCGGACCGGTGGATTATCTCTGTGTTTTCTAGCTAAAACACAAGCTCTGGACAGTTTTTCGGGATCTGAGGAAACCAAAAAAGGCCCCTTTTTTGTGAGACTGTCACTTCGAACACCCAGTCAGAGCCCCTCGTGTTTGAGTTTGGCTCGTCTGGAGCTGCAGACCTGCTAAAACGGGCGACGTGTCTCAGCCTCTCTCGCATGGAGGCAGCATGACTTGACGTTTGGGCCTTTCCACGTGAACCATGCATCCGCCATGCAACGAAAGCACAAACCACAAAAACCCTATATCACTACAAACCAATTTTTCAGAATACCTAACCCAATATGTGCCTGTACTCGATTTACAGCCATTGTAATTATACATTTCCACTGCTTGGTTCGAGTGCAGCAGTAGTGGGAATAACAGGTGCCATGTTCCTGTTACCTAATTTAGCTCTCCCTTTGCAAACCAGCAAGCCAGGAGGGTGCCTTTATATTTTCAAAGATTTCGGCTTTAACATTGTATTTGATTAAGATTTAGTCCTGCTGTAATGTAAAGTCTAAGCCTTTAACACCTCAGCATGCTTTTCACTTTTCTGGTTTCTACCAACTCCTCAGAAATTGGCATTAAAGCATTGGTATGCCCCTCTAAAGGTCTTGGCATGGAATAAATGTTATGTCCAATGCTTTTCGCTCTTTAAGGACAAAGATGGCAGATGCAGATTTGGACTTCACGACAGGTGATGCTGGGGCTTCCGCCACCTACCCCATGCAATGTTCTGCCCTGCGCAAGAACGGCTTTGTGGTGCTGAAGGGACGACCATGCAAGATCGTGGAGATGTCCACCTCCAAGACTGGCAAACACGGACACGCAAAGGTGAGGTGACTAAAGAGGTGTGGGTTCTGCGCCCAGGTCCAGATTTTATTTGGATACTTCATTTAGATACTGGAAAAGATACCAGGCATTCAGCTAAATTAGAGAATGGCTTTGTTGTACACAAACGGCTTCCAGAATTTGGTGATGCAGATGTCATTCATCTCTGCACAGTGTTGTATGAAAGAGTTGTCCACAATAGGGCATTGCTGGGAAGGTGCAGAATGAACAGCTTTGGACAGGAGTGAAGTAAACAGTGTGACTCTGTTCCATCTGACAGGTCCACATGGTTGGCATCGATATATTCACTGGCAAAAAGTATGAGGATATCTGTCCCTCAACTCACAATATGGACGTTCCTAACATCAAGAGAATGGACTATCAGGTAGGACCGTCAGTTGGTAGGATGCCATGAAGGACTTGGGCCTGTGTTTACAGAACAGTGCTCCATGTTGGATATGATAAGGACTTATTGAGTTTGCATATTTCAAGGCAGTGAATGATGTCCTCATTTCTCTAAACCGATCCCTTCTCACAGTTGATTGGCATCCAGGATGGCTACCTGTCTCTGCTTCAGGACAGCGGTGAGGTCAGAGAAGACTTGAAAATGCCAGAGGGAGACCTGGGCAAAGAGATAGAGGGCAAGTTCGATGCTGGAGAGGAGATCCTGGTGAGAGCCTTATACTGTGTCTACATTTTGTGAACAGTAATAATACTATAATATGCAGTATACTGATATATACTAATTTTCCCTCGGTGTGTTTTTCAGATCACTGTCCTGTCTGCGATGAACGAGGAGGCTGCAGTGGCCATCAAAGCCATGGCTAAATAAAACACAGCAGGTATATGGAGCTCTCACTCGTGTGCGCATGCTCACCTGCTACCTGAGAGGGACTGTGTGACGCCAGTGTGCCAACAGCAAAGCACTAATCCAAGAGTTTACATCATGTTAAAAAAAAAAAAACAACCCTAACAGTATACTTTAACTATCCATGCAAATGTTTCAATAAAATATCTCCTTTGGTTTAAAAACTGTTTAAAAAAAAAACCAAAAAAAAAAACTCTGACTCTTAAATAGAAGTCCAAAGCACAGAATGGAGTGAGATTATTATTTTAAAACGGTTTGCTCTTGCATAACCATAACCCTCGGGAAGACGCTGCTATCCTATCTGCTAGTAGAACAGAATTCTGAATGTGTGCTCTACCAACATAGATCAACAACGAAAACAAGTTTCAAGCAACAGTAAATAAAAAAAAATCCTACCCAAATAAATGCGCTTCAATCTGTCCAAATGTGTTTCTTGATTATGTATTCTGTGTTTTGTCTGTAATATTTACTGATGTATGAATATGACTATTAAAAAAAACATGGACTGAAAAAGAGTTTGCTGTTTGCACACTGGCAACTGCACGAACAGTAACACAGATAGTCAGAGATGCAGCCTTTGTGTTATTGATCTGTACATGACAAATTACTTCATGCATGAACGACGTGTACATAGGATTTCATGTTAAACTTTCTACTGTATTTTGTACTACCTGCACTACATTTTGTCCTGTTTAACACAATGGGGCTAAATTGTAAAACAATAAAACAAAGCTGTTGCCTATTTCCAGATGCTAGTATCTTCCAAATGGATATATTGCATTAAGCCTGAATACTATGTCAGTACAGCAGGTGAGGGTGTTGACTTACTGATTTTTGTTTGATAATTGCTTGCAGATGTGGCCCTTTACAAAACTCTATATTCCCAGGTAACTGTGCCCATCCAGCTGTCCTAGACGTTAAATTCTGTATTAGCACTCTACTTACCAGCAATTACATCTCTGTAATCTAGTTTACACTTGGAAATCTGATCATACTAAAGTGTTCAGACACTGGTCAGTTTCTACAGTTACTCACACTGTCCATGTCTCCCTTTCCCTTCCTCATCATTTGTTAAACACACATTTGTCCCTTACATCAAAATATGAACTCTTTTTTTCTGTGTTTTCCTTTTTTCCCCCTTTGATTCTCAATTGCATTCTACCCTGTTCTCATTTCCACTTACTCCCACCTGTCCTTCCTCTGGTATCGCTTTCTCCCTTTCTCTCAGGTAATGCCAAGATGCACTGGACCTGGAAAGAAGGAGAGAATTACACCTCAGCAATGCTATTCTCCCTCTTTTTTTCTCTCTTTATTTTTCATTCTTTATTTCTTATCTCTCCCTCTCTTGATGTATTTTATAGCCCATCTTTGGGTTGGAAAACTAGGGGACAAAAACAGAATAAATAATTGGAAATTGTTGCAAATGGACAAAAGATCTCTGTAAATATACTGAATATACATTAATCAGCGCTATTTTGAATGTATATAATAGAGAAGAAATACAGGACAACAGATGTGCCAAGGCTCTCTCTTCAGCCTTGGCCATTCTAATAGCGGCGGGTTTTGCCCTCCCCCCCCGCGAGAGGCTCTTCATATGTATGACACTAACATAACTGTGTCTTCTCATTTAGTCTTGCTTGTTTTTTTTTTTTTTTTTCTTTTTAAAAATATTTCCATCTGTCCCAGTTTCCACCCTTCATGCTTTCTTTGCTACTTTGAATTTGGGATCTCAAGCACATAGCTACAGCTGTGTTGGGTGGCTATTTATATTGCAGAACACAGCAAAAGCCACATTCTACGGTTCAAGACAGAAACAAAGGCCATGTGTAGTTGGACTTTACTGGAGGACAGAAGTCTCCCACTTTACCTCACGATAGCCAAAATACAAGAGATAGAGGGTGCCATCCTCACACAGGTATCTTTAGTCACAGGTCACAAATTCTTCTATAATGTTCCATTTACACATTGTAAATATGCTGTTTTCATGTAGAATGATGGTTATAGCAAAGAATTACACTAAAAAGACAACAGGCGGGGGAGATAAAGAAATCAATAGGAATATAGCACGCCACTGTTGGCCTCAGTATGTTCTTGGGCTTATCATGACGTTAGGACATCCCATCACTGCCATGTATTTACATCCCATTAGTTGCATAGGCTATCCTTCACTTAAGACTATATTGAACAATTTTGAAATTTGATGAATCTGTCCATATGGGTTGAGGGTTTTTTTTTTGGTCCTCTCTTTTTTTTTTTTTAGTAGCTCATATTGAGGGTGGTATCAAAGCCATTTCTCTTCACCTTTGTATCATATGAGCAAAATGTTCATCTGTTCCATGACTGTGATAAACAATTTGTATCAAACAAAGAGAGCCCCTCGCCCTAATGATTAAAAACAAGCACATAAACCTTGCCTTTTTTTTTGTTTTAAGTGTTTGAAGGGGATTCATTGCTGCAACACAGCGACATGCTGTCATTGTCTAGAATTATCAGAAACCCTTGAAGGAGAAAGAGCAAACCTGTATTATTAAAAAAAAGAGCTGTATTTAAAACTTGTTTAACTTTTTTGCCTAATGCTTTTTTTATTAACACATTTTCTCTCAAAAATGTAGGTATGGCAACCCTAAAGAAACATGAAATAAAACAAAGCAGTGACACCTGTTCTCCCAGAAAATTATTGAACCAATGGCCTTCCTCTAGTTCCTTTGTTTTGGAGATATCTTTGTCATTCTGTGAAGAAAGTGAATTGAGTAGCATATAAAATAGTAGCATATAAAATAATTACATTGGTCATTATGGTAGTAATGATAATGTTTCCAAAATTTGGTACAATGGGAAATGAACTATGGTTGTGACAAGTGATAAAACATCTCTGCCAAGTTTTGTTGCCTCTTTAAGCAACTTTCAAATCAACCATTAGATCACATCTAGTCAGCTCCCTGTGGGTTTACATGAGAAGTCCCTTACTGAATGATCTACAAAATCTAACATGTGGTACCAGTTTTCCAGCAGTTACTTTTTACATGTAAAGAATGTACAAAGAAAGCCACACCACTGTCAAGTATGGCATATGCAAATCCTTGATTTTTTTGTTTTGAACAACTGTGGAATAAACTAGACCTCAGGGCCCAACATTTTTGCTTTAAACACAGATCCCAACTCCTTTGATCCAAATGCGGCACGTTTTTAAGTGCCTCAGGTTTGTTAAGAGCTGGAAAATATTCTATTGGGGCAGGTACTGGGACACTTAAACATTTAATACGTATGACTTAGCCGTGGCCATAGGTGTGCATTATTGTAATTAAGAACCTCAAAATCAACACATAGTTTAGTGAAATAAAAAGCAATGGTTTGATCTGGTTTGTCGTATCTTTAAATTTTTGGTCAGAGGATGAGAATGAATGAAACTTGTGAGACACTGAATGGGGGAATAATCTTACTGAAACAGCAGCTGTCAGACTAACAAAGAATCCACAACTTCTGTTTCAAAAAACCCTAATATAAAAAGCAGGATGGATGTTGGTATGAAATTTCTCTGCAAGGGAAATAAATCCTTTTATCTAAATGTGTTTTATTTAAATATATTTTATAGTACACAAAACACTATATGCAAAACCACTACAATTCTTGAAACTTTATTTTTGTTCAGCTCAGAATGAACTGATAAAGGGCTTCATTATGTTTAAACAAATGTTTTAATTCAAAGACCAGTTAATACCCAAACAAGTACATCCAGCCACAGGAAACGATAAGAAATTGAAAAGGCATAACAGTCTAAATGAAATGAAACATTTTAACTACATTATTTCACTGTTGCAGCCTATTAGTCCATCTGAATCAATTTAAGTATAAGAGTATTTCAACATTGCTTAGAAAAAGGACTGGACCTCTTTTTTAATGCCACAAAAGTATCCATATGAAGTTGTTACATTTACAATGTAAGAGTGCATTCTAATCAAAAAAATTTTCTATGGCAGGACATTACTCTCACTGATTCTGAAAAGGTTGATTATATACTAAAATAAAATCTCCCAATTTGTGTGTGACTTTGGTTACATGTCACCTTTACAGAGTCTTTACAAGGTTTGGGTGCTGTAACCTTGATCACTTGCTATGGTGGTAGAATCTCTGTCCAGCCTGAGGGTGGGAAAGGAAGGCGTGACGAGGAGCCGGCTGAGGAGAACTCTGGAAAGCCGCCTGTTAAAAACACACATAACACTGAAACTGTGCAGAGAAAGCAGTCCATTATATGTATTCCTGTAGAAGTAAAAGTACATTTCAACATTAAGCACATACACACACACACACACACAATACTGTGTGGAGGAAGGAGGAGAAAGTAAGGTGGAAGAGAAAAGATAAATGAGTCATGGAAAAGACAAAAAAAACTGACCAGGCTGGCAAGAACTATAATAAGTGAGTTAAATAGTTCTACAGTGTTAATTATTGGGAGTAAAAGCATTAGTGATGGACTTCACCTTTGCTGTGGGAATCTGAACTGCCATTGAAGGTGTAGGCAGGAGTCCAGCAGCACTTACGTGTAGAGCCTGTGAGTGCATGGGCCTCAGAGCACCCTGTAAAATACACATTATACAGTTTTGGCACTTGTGGGCAACTTGTTTTTGTTGATTTCCTAAGTGAAAGTAAGTACACATCCTCTATAGAGACTACAGTGTTTAACATGTTAGAAAAACGATAACATGAAATGTGTGTTTGTGTGTTTCTGATCATTCAATTTCCACAGTTATAGTAACACAAAGAGTCAAACTTGCTCATAACGAGGGACATCAACAGCACAGCCATTTACAAACCAATACTTAATACTTAAGCAAACTGAGGCACATGAAAAATGATGAATTATTTTCCCCACCCAAAGTTTTCTCCCCACTGTTCTAGATAATACCTTCGTTGTTTAAGTAAATTTCCTGATCATTTGTGGAATACAGTAAATCAAAGAACAGCCACTTACTGAGTCAGTGAAGCCAGACTGCTGATTAGCATGCTCCAACTGCTTCTGAAGAGGGATGCTGGCACTGGGGATGAATCCTGTGGTGTTCAGTAGAAAAAAAAAAAAAAAAAAAGCAGTAAACATTAGGGCTCTAGCCATTATCTACTGAAAACGAGCAGGAAATCAAATTTGAAAAGACAAGCCAATAATGAACACAAAATTAATACAGAATATGAAACATAATAAGGCTAATAGCAATAAAAGAGATTGACTGATTAGGTGTGCTCACCTGGCTGGGAGGTGAAGTGGCTGTGGACAGCGTAGCCCTGTGGCTGGTGGGACAAGTATGGCATGGTCTGGAAAGCTGATGCACCTAGAGAGAGTAAAGCAGCCCCACACAACAGTGAAACACTGGAAGGAAATGAATCTTTTTTCATGAATTTACACAGTGCAGATGAATGTAAACCAAATATCCAACTGCTAATGTCTGTAAATAACCGAACGTCAAAACAGATCTTTGCTTAGCTTTAAAGAATTACCAGCAGAAACCACGAGTCCCTTAATTTTCTGCTAATGTTTCTATTTCTGTTGAAGTCTGCGCTGTTGCAGAAAGTGTTCATGTGTTTGTTTGATCCAGCACGCTCCACTGTCATGGTGATACTGATAATTATACAATATTTTCTACTCTACAAATCCACTGTTAAGAAAATCCACTGAGATGGTGTCTAATTTACTGAAGGCCATTTCACAAATACATAAGCTAGATCACAAAACAATTTAAAGTGTTATCTTACGCTACCAAATAAAATATACCTCTGATCTGGGAGCTGCCGGAAAAGCTGATGGGAACCGATGCACCTGGGCCGTAGGTGGAGGGGTGCTGGCCCTGTGTGACTGTGTACGGCTCGTGCGCTGCAGGGCTGCCTGAAAACTGTCCGTGCTCGGAAGAGCCTGACGTGAAACCAGTCTGGCCAGGAAAGTGACGGCCCTAAAATGAACACAAGATTTTATGTTTGTTAAGTTGAACGAAAGCACATGAAACAGTAACATTTTAGTTTTGTTTGGACATAGGCTCGTAGAACCACCATTACTCAAAATGACCATTAGTTCTTTTTATATGACCACTTCCTTTTATATTTTATTTTGGTATTTTCAATTCACCTGTACACCTTACTCTTCAGGTATTTTAATGTATATTAGATTTAACACACAAGTAAAAAAAAACAAACAGACTCTGTTTTACAATCTCATTAACCATATACAAATACATTATAAATACCCATGACTGCATAAGATGCACCACTACAACGTTACTTAGCAACTCCAGGCTACATCAGTGGTCCTCGAGGTGAGGAGCTTTTCATTAGTTACGGTACTGAACAGGGTGGGCTTACTGGAAGACAGCACAAACATGTGCCAAGTGCACTGTGGTCTACTGTTAAAGTACATTGTTTGGAATAATACTTTTGTTATTATTACTATTAAAATATACAATTACATATTTAACATTATATTTTTAATTACATTATATCTATTTTATCGTTGTATTTTGTTGCCTTAATGCATAATGCCTACAACTGATAAAATCAATGCCTCTTGGCCTTTTGCTTTATTATAACAACTTATACACACACACACTTCAAAAATACATGTGCAAAGGATGAAACTGCAAGAATATAGCTTCAACTCACAGGGATGCCTGGTGTCTGAAACAACTGTTTACCACGGTCTGCCAGCAGACCTCCAGGCCTACTGTGACTCACTGCACTGCCTGTAAGACAGACAGAAACAAAATGGAAATATTCACACTGGTCGAGCATATGAAGAAGGAATCTGCCAATACAGATCAAACACACCAAACAAAAGCCTTCGTTTTTGTCTTTGATCAGGCCTTAGCTGGAATTACTTTTAAATCGGAATGTCCTGTTAAAGACATTCCGTTTAAGTCTTCAGTTTATATGATCACATTCACAACAGAGAGAGCGTAATCATTTGAAACTGACCTTGCAGGCTAAGAAGGTGCTGCCCGGAGTGCAGGGGTATACTGGGCTGGTAACTGGCCGAGGTCAACGTTGTAATGTCACTGAGGAAAACAGCAAATGAAGAAGGTGAGGGATAAAAAGGCAGCAACTATATAGTAATTATGTGGTTTATAATATGCAAGTAAGTTATGAGGTTTTCAGACACTTTGCTGCCAACACTCACTACCGGATCAACATAAAACAGATTTCTCCATCTACCTTTGCTCCTTTCTTCGTCTCTTCTCTTCTTCATGAAGGACCTTTTTAAGTTGTAGAAATAGCTGATGTTTCTCCTCCTGTAAGCCCTGCAACTTCTCCCCCATCTTCAGAACCTGAAAGAAGACTGGAGTGATCTGTACTGAAATGTTTTCCTAAATAATAATCTCTTAATCGAAGACATGCTATTTTTTTGGCAAATTTGATCCTATTTTGATAAAACCCCATTTTAATTAACAAGTTTGGATGCATTTAAAGCAGCCCGCTAAACTTTTTTCTTTCAGATTTACAAGACTGTTTAACTATTTTGTTATGAGCCACATCGAAACTAATGTGGTAAACCTAAACAAGCTTCTAAATAAGTTGTTTTTGTGTTGTACATCAGCTGTTTTTATCTCGAATATCAAAGACTACACAATTCGGTCACTGAAATGACAGTTATTTATCATCGGACTGACCTTCATTTCTTACAGTTCTTCAACCTGCAACAGATTCCTCTCACCTGCTCTTTGGTTTCCTCCAAAGACATTCTTTCTTCCATCTCTTTTGTTCTTTTCCTCTCTTCTTCCTCTTTCATCTTCTGCTCCATCATCTTATCCACTTCTTCTTCCTCTAAAGACATGACAAGAAAAAAAAACATTCCAAGTGGAAAGTGGAAGGTGTTTAAAAAAAACCAAACAAAAACAAAAAAAACAACAAAGAAACAAACCAAAAAAACAAAACAAAAAACATTTGTGTCAGTGCCCCACTACTTCACTCTGGGGACAAATTTCAAACTGCTGTATTCACACATTCAGGTGGCTCTTACATCCAGTGAAGGGCAATCTTAAAGCCTCAGCACATCGAGACATTTTGGACAACACCATGCTTCCAACTTTGTGTACACAGTTTGGGGAAGAACCTTTTCTATTCCAGCATTACTGTGCCCCAGTGCACAAAGCAAGCTCCATAAAGACATGGCTGGATGAGTTCAGTGCGGAAGAACCTGTCTGACCCGCACAGAGTCCTGACCTCAACCCCATCCCACACCTTTGGGATGAACTGGAACGGAGATTGAGAACCAGGTCTTCTCGTCCAACATCAGTGCCTGAACTCATACATGCGCTATGAGCCCAAATTCCCAAAGAAACACTCCAAAATCTCATGGAATGCCCTCCAAGAAGAGTGTAAGCCGTTCTACAGTTACAATTTCAGTTACGGCGTTTAACGCATTATTTACTTAACATAGACAATTATTTTACGCATTTTAACGTAGTGCTTTAAAAATTCCTCTACTTTTGAATTTATTGTTGAATTAAATCATGCGAATTCAATGCGTAAAACCATGCGATTAATCGCGATTAAAAATTTTAATCATTGCCCAGCATAAATATGTATATATATGCACAATGTTTGTGTTAAAATGTTTAAGCCCTGTGGTAATGCATTAACAGTGGTCCAGTTGATTACCTTGTCTCTTCCTCTCCCTCTCTCTCATGATGTGTTTGTGCAGGGCTCTGGCCATGGCGTTGGACAGTTTGGGTCTCTCCAGAAGAGCAGGCATGTTGACGAGCAGCGGGGGGGCCAGCTGAGGACGAGACATGTTTATCAGATACATCACTTCATAATAAGACCACTCACTGCTCGAATACAAACTCAATCCATGTTTATTTTAAAAAGTCAAGTTAACACTGCTGCTTCTGAAGCAGAGAGCTATAGAACACTGTTAGCTCTTTAGCACAGACCCCAAAACCCCTTTTTAACTCCCCTATATCAGTTCTAAAGGGGCAGACACTCACTGTCGTGTACTTGTAACTTCCACCTGCACGTGTAAAATGTCCTTTATATCCTTGTAAAATCACACAAAGTCAGAAAGACTGCAGTCTTGTAGGTTCTCCGTTTGTTTCGTGCTGTGTTCTGTATCTTCCCGGGGCAAAACAAAAAAAACCTCTCACGTTCCTGATCCGGTTCACTCCACAGTAAAAGACCTGAGAGATCAGATTTAATATGTAAATATCCTCTAACTCAGGGGTCTCCGACCACGAGACCACCCCAGCAATATTTCTAGAATTTAAAAAATCTACACACAGAATTAAGCAGCTATGAGCGACTGCATGGCAATGATGAAGAAATGTACAAAAAATTCAGACACAATTTTCATTGGAAAAATAAGAGACTGTTCAGGAAAGATTGTGCTGGCCTCTGAGTCCTGTTAGGTTTGATCACAGTAAAACTAATTTTTATAAAGATTTTGATCAACTGAATTTAAAGAACTTGAAGAAGGTCATCTATTAGCGTTCAGCCTTCAAATACTAAAAACGCATCCTCTAATGGTCAGCAGCTCCAGTTGCCCAAAATATCTAAAATATAATAAATAATACACAATAAACAATATCAAATAAAATATAACAAACAAAATGCAAATAAATACAAACAGACAAAATATAGATATTAATCTATGAATATGTAACCGGTATGATGTCAGTGGGGACGGAGAAGGGTCTTTTATTTTGACATCTAGTGCAGTACGCCGCCATTTTGGTATGCATATAGACTCGCGATATCCAAGGGAGCTATCGTTTGGTCTTGTTGCCGGGAATCTGAAGTTGCTCAATGTCGGCTGGGTACGAGTGTTGCTGAGAAACACCCATTTTTGTGTGAAAACCGAGACTTGCATAGGGACCTGGGGAAGCCATCCATCCACTTCAGACACTGTTTGCACAGAATGGACTGTGGAAGAAGCAGTGAAGTAGCGTGCGTCTGGGTCCCCAAAAGTATCCTACTGCTGTTTTAAGGCAGCTAAGTGGCGGTGGTAGTAGCCACTGTTTTCTCTGATCTTATAACAAGGAAAGACTGAGAAGTTTAGGTGCATTAGATGCGTGCCTGGGCTGCCATAGTAAAGATATATTTGTTTGCACAAACATTCAGCACAACTGTCAGTGTATAACGCTGAGTATTGCCAAACTCTCTCAAGGGTGTACCATCACAGTTTTGGGAATCATTAGTCTCCTTATTGAGCCTTCTTGATTTTTGCACATTGAATTTTGTTTCTTTGGTTTCCATTTATTTATTTATTTATTTTGCTGTGTACTTCAAAGGGTCTTTAAATGTACTTTAAATGTGGTCTGTGGTATTTTCTTTGAGTTCTTTGTTGAAGGTTCAAGAGCAATAATTCTGTCCCTAACTATTTAGTGTTTTGTACCTAAACAGTGAATGGTTTTATGTTTTATTGTAGTTGTGCTGAATTTGGAGTGTGACCATTACCAATATCTGTGAACTGGCTGAAAATAAATACATGTATCTTCTTGTACAGCCCTATATCGTTTCTGTGTGCCCTCTTGAGACCTATTGGTCTAAATAATATCCGAGGCAAGGTCACAAATATAAAATCTTTTAAACAAAGAAAAATGAATGAAAATGTATTTACATAAGGGATAAATTGTTGACAGCATACTGAGAAATAAGGAAATAATGAGTGCAAATAAACAAATAAACAGACATACAGATGGATAGATAGAAATAAATACATTAATAAATCAAACAAAATTAAGTAAACAGAAATGTATGTGATCATCCTTTTTTGATCTGAGAGTATCTGAGTGTTTATCATTCACACAGTCTTTGTTTTTACAAAAAAGTTATTTAAAGTGTCAGTGGTCAGAGCACAAAAATCTTTCAATTAGCAAGAGTGTCTCTACTAAAGCACTCGGCATTTTCTAAGAGAGGACTGCAACACAGTGTTACAAATACACATTTTCCTAACCTCTAGTAAACTCTAGTGCCCTGTGCTTCACTCAGTGAATGGGTTAAATACAGAGAAAGAATTTCACACCGAGTGCTTTTGTGTGTTCACGTATGACAAATGGACACTTTTTTTACACACACAAATCTGGAAGAGTCTTTGCTCCATTACAAGACACACATTCATAATTTAATTGGCAAATGTTTCCCAAACATACAGCCCACAAACACCACAAGCTGCTTGAATAATTACCTCCCAGCGCCGGAGCAGATTGTGTTCATCAACACCAGCCTGCTGACCCTGTGTGTTTCCATCACGGTGATCTTCCCTCCTGTCTCACAAACTCAGCAACTGGCCACTAAGTGCATTTGAAAGGAAGACACATAAAAATTAAAGCATTAAACCATGTATAAAAAACTGTATTTAATAACTATATTCTTTGCACTTATGCATATTGTTAATTTACCCCTGATATATGTTGTATGTTTAGACCATTTATGCTCTATCAAGCTTTGCACACAAGCATTTCACCCACATGTATCGCACCTGTGTACCAGCAACACGTGATGACAAAGTGATTTGACATGAGAATGTTGAAAAATGTCTTTAGTTCAACCTGTTATATTGTACAAGTGGGAAAAAAGTTATTTTAGTCTGAATAAAAGTAAAATCAAGTGGGTCATGTCATCCAACAAATATGTGAATATCGTTTAATAGGAAAGCATGACATTTTTCAAAGGGACTGAACACTTTTGCCAAGAATGATCTGAACACGCCCTGTATTTCAACAGCAAACAATGAGCTGAGAATACAGCTCCCTGCTCGCTGTATTGGTGGCTGCCCACTGTTTCACTTGATGAATGAGTTAAATACAGAGAAAGAATTTCACACTGTGTGTCGTGATCTGTTCAAATAGGACAAATGGTCACTTCACGCACAAACATTAAAACTGACTGCACATGTGCTTCAGATACAGTAGAGGGGCAAAGAAAAGTTTTCTTCAGGAGCTCAGGTGGGTGAGCTCAGGTTCATTAAACTGCTGCTACACATTTTGATTCTTTGGTTTTGCAGTAAGACCAGTTCTGACTGACACTTTCCTTTACAGGATAAATAGATCAGCCTCACAGCTCCAGTGTAAAATGACACA
>JBBPCX010000011.1:15442526-15482537 GCA_037974365.1 Hydrocynus forskahlii
AACCTAAATTGTATGATTTAACAGTGTAAATAACAAGGAATTTAAAAATGTAGTTTTCATGGGTTTCAATTGGCCAAGTGTGCTTTTAAAGTAGCAAATGTTCTTACAATGTCAAAATATATTTGCAATAACACCAGAAGAGTCAGATTTGTGTAGATGAGAATGCGCTGCAAGTGTCTTTAAAAAGTTCATTTAAAAAATACAAAATGGAACAGGGAGAGATAATGCAGTGCACCAAGCTTTATTTGAATAAAACCCCTCAAGATCCACAGATTCAAAGCGAATAACTAATCTTGCAATTTAAAAAAAAGTCACAAAGTACACTACAGTTCATACCCAACAAAATAAAAGTTGGCTTCTCTGAAGCCATGTTTTAAAAAAATACCCCAGAAATGAGTAAATGCAAAGCTGAACATAAGGTAATGAAACTATACCAATCTACATGAAAACACACTGGAATCTTTTCAGAACATGTCCTGAGATGATCCATTCAAGTTATTCGCCAGGTTACACAGTCTTCTGCTGTCCTTTCTTTCCAATCAGAGATTTGTGAATGTGAGGAATAACACCTAAAATAAAGAAAGAGAAAATAAATACAGTCCCCAAATTAAATAAAACTACATGCAGTGTGTGGATGCTAAATGAATTTCTGAAGATCTAGACATTTAGTTTAGATGTTCCAGAGACACTCCTGTAGCTTTAACGGACTTTTCAGTATTCCAACCAATCCAGTGTTTGTATGTACACCTGACAAAAACACCACACTTTAAAATAAGCCATGCATATGCAGCACTTACCACCACCAGCAATGGTTGCCTTGATGAGAGAGTCCAGCTCCTCATCACCTCTGATGGCGAGCTGCAGATGGCGCGGCGTGATACGCTTCACCTTCAGATCCTTGGAAGCATTACCTGCCAGCTCAAGAACCTTGTGGGGGAAAAATTAGTCAGACAGGGGGGAATATAGTACAGCTAGTCATGTAAAGAATATACAGGTGCAAAGGAAACAAGCCAACAGCTGACCTGACTGAACAAAAACAGTACAGTAAACACTTCTGTACTCTTGTATACTCTTAATCTCACACTTTCACATCTTGGGTGTTACAGAACAAAATCACATGCATCAGTAGTGATTTTTAATAGCCCTACCTCAGCAGTAAGGTACTCCAGGATAGCAGCACTGTAAACAGCTGCAGTGGCTCCTACACGCCCATGACTTGTGGTTCTCGATTTCAAGTGTCTGTGAATACGTCCAACAGGGAACTGCAAGCCAAGCCAAACGAAGAAAACATCAAGCCTTAGCAAGCACCCCCTAAAGAGATCTTTCATAATGACTAATCAGTTTTGCACATTATTCAAGTCAGTCTAAGACAAAGCACAACCAACAAGTTTCACGTGCCAAGTAATATCATTACTATCATTCATAATGACTAGACAGGTCAAGTACCCAGTTTGCTACAATAATTATACGGTTAGAGTTTACAGAAATTAGTCTAAGGAAAAAAATCCATTCCCACAAAATTTCCCCAAGCTAGGTAACATCCTTACAATTCACGATGAATGGACAGGTAAAGTAGCACATTAACTACAGTAAGTATACCGTTACTGGTTTTGCATATTAACTAAGTTAGTCTAAAGAAAACTCCACCCCCACCAAGTCTCATCGAGCTAGAAAATACTTAAAAAATACTGTATTTTAGTGAAACTCCAGTGATTAGAGATGGGGAGAGTAGCCCGCTCGCGCTACAAACCTGCAGTCCAGCCCTCTGGGAGCGGGATACTGCCTTCGCCTTCGCCTTCCCTGAGTCCTTACCAGCTTTGCCTCCAGCCTGGAACACAAAAACACACATTAGTGGTTATATCTCTAGTATTTAGACTGAGAGCGTAGGAAGATGAAAACACAGCAGACTAGACGACGTCCTTAGCTCCCAGCTCTCAAACAGAAGGCTAGCTGGAGAGCTAACGTTAGCTTATCAGCTAGCTGAATTATTAGCTTAAAGGCTAAACGGTTAAAAACAGCCCCAAACACGGGATACAAATTGGTAAACGACAGAAAATGTACAGTCGTTCTTCTAAAAAATCGTTCACAGTGAGCCAAAGGCGAGTGTTTAACGAAAGAAGCACATAACCGTTACCATTGTGTTTCTGTAACCGTCGTGGAGAGACTAGACAATTCCAAAGCGCCTCGTTTCAAACTGAGTTACGCGCCTTCAGCTCCACATATATCACACCAGACCGCACATCCGGGACACAGAGCTCTGAAACTAGCCAACCAGCTGCGGTCTGAGGGCATTTGATGCGTAATCAGCCAATCATACAACGCTACTCTGTATAAGGAAGGCGGGACGTAGATGTCTGATAAGAATGACGGGCAATGTAGTTCAAGTGTGTAACACTGAAATGGACGATTACTTTGATTTACATTTCCACTCCGATGCCAAGAAATGGGCTAATATTCTTTGAAAAATATCCCTGTGCACGCATGAAGGAAACGGTTTTGTCCTTTCTACACTGAAAACAATTAAACGTGGCCATACCATTTATTTATTTAAAAGCTATTACAGGATTTAAAAGCAATTGCTGCTGCAAAATGATGCAAAATTAAGAGGATGGAACAACTCATGTAGTTGTCTGCAAAGACATATATATGTCTATGGTTGTCTGTATCGTGTGTATGTGTGTGTGTGTGTGTGTTAGAGCAGAGAGAACACTTGCACATTGATTTTCTAGAATTTTAATGAACCAATTCTGCACTGCAGTGTCTCCATCAAAAACACATGTAGTTTTGTTAAAAGACAGAAATTCAGTTCACAGTTACAAAGAAGTTTCAGTACTTTCATGTAACATTTCTTTATCAGAAAGAAACATTCAGATAAAGAAAAGTTTCAGTTTCAGTTCGTCTGATTTTTTTACACACACAGAATCTGATTAGGTGAGGACACATATTTTTAACATAATAATAATAATAACAACAATAAGAAGAAGAAGAATGAGGTGGCAGCTCAAAATGTTTTACAGACAGATGATAATGTGCTTTAGTAATAAAAGAACCTGAAGTTCTTGAACCTGAAGAGTTGAATTATTTTTCTCATTACTGTTTACATTTTTATTAAATGCATCTCATACCACTTTTTGCACCAAGAATAATTTTTTCAGCTTTTTCTTAATTCAGTAGAAGAAAAATTACTGACATCAACTGTGAAACATGTATAATGGAAATGTATAATTGTGTGACACCAGCATAGCTCTGAACGTAAAATGAAATAAAATAAAATAAAGGATGGAAAACTGTGTAAAAGAGCCAAAAATGAATATCTGAATATGCACATATATGCAGGGTCTGGGCAGAAAATATAACGTCTATGAAAGTATTATTTACAGTGTATAACAGTGCTGTGAACATTTGTGCAGCAATAAGAAGATGAATTGTAGTATAAATGATCTGTTTTGCACGGAATGGTGACAGCCAACAACACCACAATCAACAGCAAAGAAAAAATAAAAAATCTGTGTAGTTTCTGCGTTTTCATGCTGGTGACAACCAAAAGAAAATTGTTTATATTTGTTTTCCTTTACTTACTCACATTTGCCACAGTTTATCATGCTTTATTTTGCGTGCCTTGTGATCAATGGTGAGGACTCTAACTTTAGACAACAGAATTTGCTTCTCTGGCTGCTTTGAAAAGGCCCTTTTTAGTACCAAATCTGAGATAATGTATATAATATGTCAGTTATTTGTGTGTTGATAACTTCATGGTGTGGTCTCAAGATACGCTCTGCAGTGCAAAATACCTCAAATTACATCAACACTTCATTGTATATGTATGTGTGATTTTAATGTTAGCTTTTTAAAACTTAATACTAATCATTAATTGCCCGAACATTGAAACTGCATCAAGTTATAAGCCAATGCAAAAAGAGGAAACCATGCACACAGCTCCCAGAGTTTGTATTAAGATGGCTGCACAGCAGGGTGGGGTCCCAGTGAATAAACAGTGCAGCAATTACATGACATGTCAGACAAGAAAGTGACACCAAAAGAGGCCAACTGAAAGACTTACAGTTGTACTGGGGTAATTTCACACCTTTTTATTCTCCCCTTTAGCTCCTCAATAGCTCATTCATGTGAAGTGGCAGGCCCCGTTGCATAGGAGGAGTACACCATCTGAATAACAATAGGACCCACAGATTCACAGTTATCAGCAGCAAGTGACGAGCAATACTGACAAATTTCAAAATCACAGTATTTTTTAAATATATAATTATATCACAATATGTCATGATATTTAGGTTTGCATGTTTTTTTGAGTGCTACTACTCTGAGCTAAAAGAAAGTCTTACAAACTGTTTTGATTGGGCTGTTCTGTTCAGCTTTCCACTCTGAAAATGACACCACATGGTAAATTAAACATTAACCAGACACAAACCGTGTCTCCAGATCCCCCTTTTTTTAGATTTGAACAGGTGTTAGAACAATCTGAAACCCCTGGTTCATGACACGCACAGCAATGAACTGTCAGGTCCTCGATACTGCAGTACAAAACACAAAAATGAATGAAAAAAACGGAAGAATGTTTTGGTAACAGGGGTACTGCTGTCTCGATCTGAAAGTATTTCTGCAACTTAAAAGGAATATCACATTGCATCAGTATACATACATACATAATACACATTGCATCAGTATACATACATACATAAATACTTCTATATTTATAATTTGTATTATTTGTATAGTGTACTTTTTATATTATGCTCGTGTATTATGAAATTGGTTTTACTGCTCTTACTTTCTTCTCTTGTTCTGTCCACTTTGCTACTGTAACAATGTAAATTTCCCACCTGTGGGACTAATAAAGGGTTGTCTTGTGTGTACCAGGTGACATACAGGCCACCTGGCCATATAATTTTTAGCGTCTTCTTTGGTGGAGCTATAATATAATGCTTTGATGTTTCATCATAGTTCAACCTAAACAATGAATTCTATATTTATCATCCTCCAATCATAAGCCACAACATACAGGCCGTGAGAATATAACTGTACATGGTTTTTCACTGTTATACTGTTTCGTTCTGCAGTGTGCTGGCAAGTATCCATGTATTCCCGCCATTCTCACTTCTCCTTTACGGTCAGCTATCTGTGCTATTTCGTGATGCTGCTTCTGTCTATTCATACTTGTGCTCTGTGAGACGCCCTTCTGATATGCACAATATCTCCTCCTTAGTGTTTTTTGCCTATCTGCCCATGTGTCATGTTGTCTGTAGGAATGTGCTGGTAGTATAAGAATTTATTAAATTGTGAGTGACCTGTGGTCTTGATAACCATGACAGCTTCTAGATGCTGGTGAATATTTCTTTCATGGATATAAACAAAACTTGGTACCCATTTTTAAGTAAACTGTTTGAGTTAAAAGGCTATATACAATCCTTTCTTTTAATGTGCTGATAATTACAGTCGTATGCCCACAAGGTGGCTGTCTGCACACTTGGATGTAGACGACGTTGCAGTGGTGCAACAGAAAAAGCCCATGTTTGAGACATGCGTTTGCAGTAACTAAGGAGGAGTTTGGCTTGAGGTTTTTTCTGATTTTAGAAAATATACTATTCATTGGAATACTGTCAGGCAAAAGGCCATTCATGATTTATCAAATGCTTTCAAGAACATCTGCGGACACAGTCAACATGACTGATTACACCCTCTCACACGCATAACATTTGTTACACTGTGAAACACTTGAGTGTGACACTCCTCTCTTCACAATATTTCTCCGATGTTGCATCAGACAGCAGATGATTGCAGACAACATGATCTGTGATGCTTATCTTTCCTTCTCTCATTGCTCTTTTTGCTCTTTTTAATGTGACTGGGAGAATTTGTCTCTCAGTTTAAATGAAGTCAACAGAGCTTTAGGAATGCAATTGTAATGTCTGCATTAGTGGCAAAACTATTAGCTGTGTGAGTAGATCAATCACAGAGTGTCCCATGGGGCAGTGAGACTCCCTATTTACAGTTTTGCAACCATGACTCAAGAGTAGTTAAGATAATTTAATTATATACTTTTAACAGTTTGCATATTAAAGCACCAGACATAGCAAGAGCAACTGAGCTACGCTATATGGAGAAAAGTATTAGAATCATTACACCAACAGGGACTTCATTGACATTGCATACAAATACATAGACTTTAATATGAAGTTGGTCCCCATTTGCAACTATAACAGCTTCCACTCTTCTTGGAAGGCTTTCCCCAAGATTTTGGAGTTTCTGTAGAGCATTTATGAGTTCAGGCACTGCTGTTGGACGAGAAGGTCTGGCTCGCAATCACCATTCCAGTTCATCCCAAAGGTGTTGGATGGGTTTGAGGTCAGGACTCTCAAGTTCCACACCGAACTCATTCAACTGTGTCTTTATGGAACTTGCTCTGTGCACTGGGGCACAGTCATGCTGGAATAGAAAAGGTTCTTCCCCAAACTGTGTCCACAAAATTGAAAGCCTGGCTTTGCGTAAAATGTCTTGGTATAGTGAAGCATTAAGATTGTCCTTCACTGGAAGAAAGGGGCCTAGCCCAACCCGGAAAAAGAGGTGTGTCCCAATACTTTTGTCCATGTAGTGAAGCAGACACCAGTTATTTCGTGTTTTAACTCTAGTTAGTTTTCAGGCTAATATAGTAAGTTAATATCTAAGTCTTACTTTCTGTTTACTTTTGGAGTTCAGCGTTATTTGAAGTTCATTGAACAGTGACAAACATTTTTTTCATCATTTTGTCTGTATACAGTTGGGGCTGTATATCAGAAGAGATTAATAACGTACCACTCAGGGCAAGAGGGGAAATCTGCTACTGGCAAATAGCTGGCATAGAATTACAGACATAACTGAAGTAGTGAGAGCTGCACAGTGCTGCTGAAAGATTCAGCCATCCAATACTGATCCGACTGAGCATACAGTGTGAGTCTCTATCAAACACACACAAACACACACACACACACACACACACACACACACACACACACACACATATTGCCATCAAGAAGTGGGAGGAACCTGAGACCTTGATCCTACATTTCACACACATCTACTAGGAGGTCAGAATTCTCTAAATGATCTGACCCATTTCTGCTTCTGTCTCCTCAACACAGAGAGTCGCAGATGACAAACTAAGCACATGATCTGAAGAAATGATTAGACAGTAAATCCTTCAGTTGTGATACTTTAAAATAGAATCAGCCTTGATGTTTTGAGAGTTAAAAGCACATCAAGTGTAATAAGGTAATTAACAGTGATTAGGGCAATCCCGGTCTTGGAATGTTGGCGATCAGCTGAACTGTGTAGGAAGGAAAAGTCTACATGTCCATCTGACTGAAATCTACTTAGTCTGTGCTTTACAACCTCAAATAAAAGTTGCAGTGATGTGATCTGTTCTGATGGAAGGCCATGAAAAGTATTTTACACTCTTTGGATTGCAGTATGTATAGGACCATTATCAGCTTAAGATAATGGAGCATCATGATTGGGTTTGCACTAAAGAACACAGCAGGAGATTTCCTGTATTTGCATGGTCATTATACGACTATCTATCAGACCTAATGGCTCCCACAGGATGGGTTACAGTACAGACATTGCAAGTCGAAGACATCTTTGACTTTCTCCAGACATGTTAACATGTAAGAATAAAAATGGTACAGATTACTTTTTTTTTGCATTTAGAGCTGTTAATAAAATTGCACTTCCTGCCAGTTTTGTATTTTGCCCCTAAATAAAAGCCATTCCCAGGTCACAGCTCTGCCATAAATTCAAGCTTTGTGAAGCTCTGGACAGTCTGCAGTCCAGTGTTTGAAGAGACTCTCTCACAGAGGTGCAAGATTAAACATGAGGCCTTTGTATTGTGCTATGTATTAACTATTCTGTCCGAACCAGACAGAGAGAGACTCGCCACCACGGTAGCTGGTGTAAACTGTTTCTCTGTAGTAAGATCAACTCTGGAGTAAAGTCGACCCTAACTGTCAGCTGTGCTAGCAGAGGTTATTTGACACACACATGCTAAAGTTTATATTTGCTTTTCCTTTTCAGGATCTGCCTCCATCGTGTCTGTCCCTGTTTTTTGAGGCGTAGTTTAGAAAATGAATCTAGACTAGTCTAAAAAATAGACTGGCCAAATAAGTCTAGAAAATACCGACCAGTGTCCAACAGGCACTCCTTGCAATTATTTTTTTGTGTATTTAATTTGCTACCATGGGCGTCGGAACCATTATAGCGTGCTGAACCACTTTTCAAAAGCATTCGTTTCGTGCCTCCCCACTTTTTCCTTCCCGGACAACAACCGATATGTGGAGCGCTACACCCCCCCCACATTAAAAACGCTTCTGGCGCCCATGACCATGATGGTAATGAACCCCTCTGTGATATGACTGCAGACAAACAGCTTTATCTTCATGGCACGCTTGGCTATGCAAGCAAAAAAGCATTTGTGAGGTCAGGCACTGATGTAGGATGAGAAAGCTTGCCTCACAGTTGACATTCCAATCAATCCCTAAGGTTCTCAGTTGCAACACATTCTATTCCTCGGCTTGTCAAAAATGGAAGCCTGGTTCGTGGTCCTACACTTCAAACCATGACACGGCCCAAACAAAGTGCTATAGCTGACGGCTCTAACTGCCACATCACTGGGCTACGCGACCACTCTGGCATTTTCAAAATCACTCTCCTGTTTTTAAGTCAGACTCCTGTTTTTAAGATCACAGCTGGCAGTTTCAGTTGGTAGAATTTCTGTCCGCCGCTCGAAAAATCCCCATTTGATTGCAGGCCTTTATGTTGAGGGCTTGATGCAGGCCACTGGAGTTCCTCCACATCATTAAATCATGCCTTTATGGGTCTTGTCTTGTGCGCCAGGGGCTTTCTCTAAAATGTTGCAACAAAGTTGGAAATGTGTAATTGTCTGAAATGTCTTTGCTGTGGCATTAACCTTACTCTTTGCTAGAAGTAGGGGGCCAAGCCCAAACAATGAAAAACAGCCAAACTGTGTTGTTGGCACTTGGTCTATCAGACTGTCATACCGTGAATCATGATTTATTATTCCAAAGAACACATTTCCACTGCTCTACAGTCCAGTAGCACTTTACACCACTCTAGCCAACATGGCATATCAGGCTTGTGTATGGCTGTCAGGCCTTGGAAAACCAGTTTGTGAAAAGGTGAAATGCCCGAGGCAAAGATTTTCTGCTGATGTTGATGATGAACTCTGTAGTCAGTGTTGAAAAAAAAATTTAAAAAAAATTATATATATATATATATATATATATAATACATGTATCCCACACCATGCCATTGAAAAGAAATAATCAATGTTAATTACTTCACCTTTCAGGGGTTTTAATGCATTAAAAAGTGGATAACACTGATAATCTGAATGTGCAGTCTGATTCTCAGCATGACTTGCATATTGGATGACATTGGAGGCTTGACATAGTTCAGTCTTTATTGGACTGATTATGTAAGACCACTTTAATGTTTTGACATGTCGTCATCCTGGCATATCAGAAGCCTGCATTGCACAGTAGTCTCTTTTATTTGGGAGCTGGTCCAAACAAAAGTCAATATCGGGTCAGTGTTCACTCCACAACACAGCCAGAAAAATATTGTGCAAACTCTTCAGTGCATCGTACTACTCACTGATTTATAGCTTTACTCTGAACAGGGCAGCAAACAGTATACTGAGAAGGTCAAGTGCCTCAATTAAGAGTTTTCTGACTGTGGCCAGACTACTGTCTGTAACATTATATATTGGTTATATTTGCTGTCTTGGAGAACTGTAGGTACTGGAGACGAGGGTCAAAAAGATCACCAAGACAACTAGGAAAATAACCATGATCATTTATTTAGAGTTTGTAAGAGTTTTTTGTGTATTTAATTTACTACCATGAAGGTTATGCGCCCCTATGTGATTTGCAATTTTATATCAGCACCAAGCTGGCTGTGGCAGAAGAAGTCAGGTTAGGTCAAATGAAAACAGGTTTTTGCATATTTATTTTAACAACCCACTCGCATGCTCTTCACTGCACTCTCATGAACAAACCAGGAGTTCAGAACAGTTCCCAAAGATGTAGGCCCAAACATTAGGATCCGTTTCAGTCTTGCTATCACGTGAGAACAGAAGAGACTGTGTCAAAGATGCTGCTTACAGGGGAATATAGTGTTGCAGGTCATTTTCAGGTTAGTTAAAATCAGCAACATGGAGCCTCGTCTCCTTTAAACGTTCCTCAGGTCAAAGCAGAAGTGAGATGTGAGCTGGTGAGAGATGTGTGGTGCACATGATGCCACTCTCAGATGCCTTGCTATGTTTGGCAAGCCTTGTGGTCGAGTCTTTTCTTCTGTATTTTGAAAGTCATCTGCATGTAAACTTAACCTATGAGACAAAGTGGAAGACATTTAGAGAAACAAGTGCTATACTATAGACTCTCCAAACAGATAGTTCGTGAGAGTTTTGCTTTATTCTATTCTTATGTTTTGGTTTATAATCTATGACACAAGATATTAGATTCCTAACATAATTTTAACTATTGTTTTTTGCTTCTTCCTCCCTTAGCCCCAGTATAATAATATCAGACTCTTTTTTTCTGCTTTTTTCACAGTGCAAAAAAAATCCTGGACTCTCAAACTGACATTTCTGCTGGTTTTGCTATTCTATATTCTTTCCTCTATATATTCATTAGCAGTGTAGACTGGACATTATTGTTTCTGCTGACGCATGTTTTGAGTTCAGAGTGTCCAAGTAGTAAAACATGATCATTTTATTAGATTAATTAGATTAAACCTGCAAAAGGCTTTCCAGGCAGTATCTGTTGTGTGTCTGTGTGTGTGGGAGAGAGAGGAGTATCTTTCTTTCACCTCGGTGTAGAGTGCTGTGTAGTTCTGGCAGACACACTGCTACATCAGCAGCTCTCTCTCACAGCAGCTGCCGAGCGCACACACTCACTCGCATGCACGCACATTCACGCCAAATACCAAGGCCAGAGTGTGTTTATGTGTGCTATTGTGCCATTATTGTGGTTAAGCAGTACTTTCTGAACGTACTGCCACGTCCCAAACCCATCAGGTCTCCCCCACCAAAGAACAGAGGTCTGGTGTTAGTCTATGTTAGTCTGTGTGTGCTGGTGTTGTGAGAATAGTGTTAAGAGGACATGACCAATCAAGGCTTTTCATACAATGCTCATACGTGCCTATCAAAGCTTAAACCCCAAAATAAACCCTGGTGCTGAAGATCTGATATCTACCTTTGTGCAGAGTCTAGTTCCCGTCATGATCTACCATGGGCATGGTGTCAGAGGCAGCTTTTCTGTATTTATGAACAGTTTACAGACATGAAAGACATCCACACCCTTTTAAATTTCTCTCTTTCTCTCTCTCTCTCTCTCTCTCTCTCTTTCTCTCTCTCTCTCTCTCTCTCACCTGTGCCCTCTCCTTTTTCCCTAAATATTCATTAAAAGATTCTGTGGCATCATTTTTGACTGGGTGAGTTCACAATTTACTTTTATTGAATACTACTTTGTAGGTATACCCACTCAAGGGAGCGTAAAGATAGGTGGAGTGCGTAATTGTACGTGATGGGCCGTTCTACCCCAAAATGCCGGCGCCGTTTTTTCGTCCCAGTCCGCCCTTGAATGACAATAATTGTAATTGCATTTTACACTGAAGTCTGTCCCAAAAAAAACACCTCTAAATTTGTAACTTTACAACACTTCTAATGTAAATTAATGTAAAATTGTTTATTCTTAGTAGTTTTGGAGCACTGTGGCGTATTTTATTGGTCCTGAACATTTCACACTAAGTACAGGGAGACTGCTGTGCTGACTAAGTAAGGCATTAAAATGTGTTGCTAGTCTCCTGATCCACGATCTTCTGTTGGCGTTCCTCTCTGCTCAGTGTGAAGTGAGGTCAGCAAAGTTACTTAACTTCACTGCTGCACATTTCTCACTGACTGTCTAAAACAGATTAGTGCACAGAGGCCACTGGGCCAAGACACAGCTCTTCATCAGCTCTTCCTGCTGTTTTCCAGTGATCATTATTATTCTGGTCACTTCAAAAACTACATGGACTGTAAAGATACAGGGACAATGTTGCCACTATTGTTACCATGGCAACACTAATCAGAGCTTAGTCCTTGACCTACATGTTTACCTTCTGCATGCAGAAGTAACAGTTTACATGAAAGGGATTGTTATATTTGTAACAAAGACAGGGCTTATTTGGACAGGAACAGGGCTTAATTAGTAAATCATGAGTAGTTAATTAATCAGACTCACAGGCTAGTGAGTCTGTTCTACCTTATTAAGTCATGGCAGTAGTGGTGAATTTGCAAGTGAAGGTGCATGCATGCTATAGTGCTGTATTTTTCCACATTATATTACATACACTATATGGAGAAAAGTATTGGGTCACACCTGTTTTTCAGGGATTGGGCAGGGCCTTCTCGTCCAACATCAGTGCCTGACTTCCTAAATACTTTACAGAATGAATGAACACAAAGTCCCATGGGAACTTCAAAATCTTGTGGAAAGCCTTCCAAGAAGAGTGGAAGCTGTTATAGCTGCAAAGAGGGACCAACCCCATATTACAGTCCATGCACTCGAATGCCATATCATTAACGTCCCTGTTAGTGCAATGGTCAGGTGTCCTTTTGTCCATACAGTGTACATATGAACTTGCGTATCATAGACATTACTAGGATTTGTATTATGCTCCACAGATCATTTATACATGTAACTGATGGACAAGGTGATAGATCCAAAAACAAAAAAGCAAGAAAAGGTGTCGTCTCAGACTTGAGGACTAGCTTCAATCTCAATTTTTCCTCAAGCATCTTACTGACTTGGAACATTAATAAACGGTCCAGTCAGTCATCAAGAGGATGACAGGTAGAAGCACAGTTTCGTTGAAATGATTAGAACTGATAAACCTGTAGCGCTTGCCCCTAAAAGAATCTGTAAATGAAGCATGAATGAAAGTATTGCAGCAAAGGTTTTTACATTTTTATTCCAGTGTAATTAGATCATTATTAGGATGTTATTAATCCAGAGAGAAATTGCAAAGTTACAGCAGCAACACGCAATAGGAAAAGCTTTAAAAAGGTTTGTAAAAAAAGACTTAACACGATGTAACAAATCTGGGCTTGTACTCAGCTATTTGTGGCACATTATGAATGTGTTATGAAACCCCCCCTTGCTTGTACCTCTGGGAGGTGGTACACAGAAAAGCACCAACACCACATGGTCGTCCCTCAGCGTAAGTAACTGTACGTTTATACGGTGGCTTCTGAAGAGACGCGTGTTCCTCTTCGAGTCAACATATACGCAGACCCATTAAATAACACAGCTGAAATGTCACACGGGCACAGTTGGTTATTAGTGTTTGGTCATATGATGTACTCACACACACGCCAGTCCAGTCACACTGTTTACGCACGTATCTGCCAGAGGGACACCCTGGGCTCTGTCTCAGCCCCAAGATGAATGTTAGCTCTATATTCTACAAGGACCTTCACAGATGTTTCCTTAGGGTTTGTTTACACTGTATTTTTCCACATCAGCACATTTCCCACCTCTGACGAGCAGTTTGTTCCCCAAAGCTTAAACAGCGAAGAATAAACAAATTAACAGCAATAAACCATTTTATTTAAGATGTTCACCATAGCTATAACCTCATAAAAAGCATCTCACTGGACTTGCTTTCCTGTGAGTGTATGAAATTACATCTGCTCGGTTAAAACTATTTTATTCTGTCTGCATCATCCCCAGACGCACCTTTTTTAAACCAAACTTGGCCTACATTGCTATAATCCTAGATGTCAGAATGTTCACAAAGAAGCCTGATACGTTCAGGCTGGAAAGAGCAGGCAAAAAATAACATCGCTGCCGGAGGCTTACTGAGCCAAGCAATAGATACTAAAACTGTCGCTCTTTTATCCAGGGTGATTTCAGTCAACGAGAAAGGAGAAGATTATTAGAAAATATTCCAGTGTGCACCCAATATACACTATATCGGCAAAAGTATCGAGACACGCCTCTTAATTACTGAATTCAGGTGGTCCCTTACTTCAAGTGAAGGGCAATCCCAAAGCTTCAGGCTGAGCTTCCAGCTTTGTGGACACAGTTTGGGGAAGGTCCTTTTTTTTGCACAAAGCAAGCTCCATAGAGAGAGTTTCGATGAGTTTGATGTGGAAGAACCTGACTGTTCCGCACAGAGCCCTGACCTCAACCCCATCTAACACCTTTGGGATGAATTGGAACGGAGATTTTGAGCCTTCTCGTCCAACATCAGTGCCTTGCCTCATACATGCTCTACAGAACAGATGGACTCAAATTCCTGCAGAAACTCCAAAATCTTGTGCAAAGCCTTCCAAGACGAGTGGAAGGGGGACCAACTCCATATTAAAGTCCATGTATTTGAATGTAATGTCATTAAAGTCCCTGCTGGTGAATTCGTCAGGTCCCCCAATACTTTTATCTTATGGAAATGAACTTGTGAGTTTTTATTAGGAGGTCATATTTGTGCTGTTCAGGCAATAATCAATAAAGTGGTCATAGCCTCATAGGAGTGTAAAGACATTTTCAGGTTCAGTACAATTTTGGATTCTGAAGCCATAATTCAAGTTGATTTTTGATGTTTCTTGTGTTAAAAATGTTTTTATTTCATAGACCTCTAATTCTATGGGACAGAGCAGGGCTGTCACACTGCTCATACCTCAAACACCAGTGGTGCTAACCCAAAAACCGAATAGAAACTGTTTTGTGTCACTTCATGCTCTGAGATATTCCTGTTCCTGTTCTCGAATGGTCACAAACATTATTAGGATTTTTATTACACTCCACATAGCATGTACAAATCTAAATCTAAAAAAGAAAAGGGAAACTCGCAGCAATCTTTCATCCCTATTTGATCCAGGAACCATCTTTAATCTCAACTTTCAGCTGTTGAGTTGGAACATAAATAAATGATTGATTAAAACCTGATCAAACTACTGTACCACTTTGTTGATTGCTGTCAAGAAACAGCATAAATATGTCTTCCTGTTAAAAACTCTAAAAGATGTGGTTGATTCCTTGTGGGATTTATTGGGTGTGCAATTAAATCATTTATTATGTTCTCTGTTTCAGTAATCTAATTTTGTCTTGTTTGAAATCACACAGGACAATGGAGTGAAATATGGTCAATATTACTGTTAGGCTTTCTTTTTACATCAGTAAATCATATCAGATTTACATGTTATGAAATATGGCTTTGTTATGTATAAACGTTTTATACGGAATAGAAGAAAGAACTAAGTGAGGCGAGCATTGAGATATAGCCACCCTTAACACCCGTCAGTTTGGGGAAACTTGTCGAAGGATAAACTGACAGAACTGAAGGTCACTGTTATTGTCACGGATGTTGTGTAACAAATGAAATCAAAGTTACAAAAAAAATCCATCTGGATTACAACAAATTACTTTAAATTACTTTTACTTTAAACTCACTTCAGCTATATTCACATAATCATCCAGTGTGGGTGGTCTCATCGGTGCACTCTTTCTATTGTCTATAACTTTGAAATGAGATAATATAAAAAAGGATAAACCCTTTCAAATTCTATGTATTTTTACATACCATGCCTAATATATGACTTGGACTAAAGTTTTGCTTAGTTTACTCTTTATGCTTTTCTCTATATTTTATCTCTGTAAACCACACTGAGTGACCTCTGTGTGTGATAAGGTACTAGATAAAAAAAATGTGCCTGGTGTAAGTCATAGCAATAGATAAAAAGGGCAGAGAAAAGAAAATACCACAAACAGTTACATAGTTGTTGGTGCTCATCAGGCTGAAAGAGGTTACAAACCATTTCTAAAGAGTTTGGGCTTCAGCAGTTCAGCAACACCTTCATTATCTTGCCAAAATTTGCTCCAAAGGGTTTGACATATGATCTTCTGGTCAGTCACAAAAACCCTCAGTCAAACATCTAAACATCAGAAGTGAGTGGAATGACTTCAGGGAGGAAGTCACTACTTTCCAACATTGCTGCCTTTTATAGTTTTCTATAATTTTCTTTGTGCTGTAATAATGTTATGTGAACCAGTAAGGCAAAAACAGATCTTTATGGTTTGAATGAGTAATGCAATGACTGGTAAAAACCAGCACAAGGACCTCATCCCAGCTGTGAAACATCGTGGTTGCAGCTGAATACTTTGGGGCTTTTTTGCTGACATTGGGTTCTGATGGCCTGCCATCATTTGGTAGAGCTCTGAATTCTGGATCGTATCAACCAATTCTGCACGGAAATAACAGGGCATCCGCCTGTGAACTGAAGCTGAACAGAAGGTGGGTCAAACATCAAGACAACAGCCCTAAACACACCGGCCAGTCTACTGAAGAATGGTTAAAGCAGAGGAAATTATGTGAAGAAGTGTAAAGGGGGTCCGACAGTCTCGAGTCTCGACATACGACATGTCGAGTTCACGGCGCTCACTCTCATAAAACCTTAAACAAAACTGAGATGTGAATGTTTGGGTTTATGCTGTTGGTGGGCGTGTTTGGTTGCGTGCGGCGGACGAATATGCAGTATACGCATAAAAGTCCGCTATTTTGGACTGTTAAAAGCGTAGGTGTATTTACACTCATTTTTAATTCATTTTTTTTTTCTGTTACTATGGTACAGTGTGCATGTACGTTATATTTATGTCCTTTTTCCTTTTTCTGTGGCTTAGTTGTGTTTTTTATGTTCTAGATTATGAATTTACAGCTGTGCTAGGATCGGTAAGTGACATAGGCTAGGGTGTGTTTCAATTTACACCAAAATTCGTAAGGAACGAACCTCTTGGACCCACTGTAGTCCAAACCTTAATCCAGCAGAAATGTGGCAGGACCTGAAAACCACCAGCACCACTGAACTGAACCAGTTGTGCTGGCACGAATGAGCCAGAATTCCTTCAAGTCAGTGTTCGGGTCTGTTCAGCAGCTACAGGAAATGTTTGTTTGAAGTCATTTCTGCTCGAAAAGATACTCCTCAAAGCACAGGCTCACAGACTTTTGCCAACAAATAGATTTAATTTTGGATGACATTGATTTTAGATAACTTTATTAAATAATTCGAAGAAATTCAGCTATTTTCTTTGTGTGATTTGTTTTATTGGATTCTCTTTATTCATCATGATGACTTTGATAAAGATCTAATCACACGTGGGGCAGCTAGTGGCCTGGTGGTTAGGGCATTACCCTTGCGATCAGAAGGTTGTGGGTTTTAATCCCAGAACTGCCAGTGGCACCACTGAGATACTCTTGAGCAAGGTAATGTCCCCACACACTGCTCCCCAGATGCTGCAGCGCTGGCTGCCCACTGCTTCACTTGTGGAATGCGGGGAAAGAATTTTACACTGTGTGCCGTGGTGGGTTAATGCGTGACTATAAGGGGACACTTTAGATTAGTGTATTTATTAAGTCACGAAATGCAAAAGGGCTCACAAACTTAATGCCCCACTGTATGTGTGGGTCAGATGAATAAACATTATCCAACAAAACCTTTTCAATGCCACATTCTAATTCAAATAAATTATAAAATGGAAACCTCCAGAGTTTGTAAGCAACTTGAGTGTGGGTACATGCAGAAACCCCTCCTCTCCAGCTTAACTCACTCTGATAAGGTGCCTAGTTTGGTCACTGACAATAACATGAAAGCTGATGAATTAGAGCTCACATGCTGTATCAGTGATGTTAACTTTGAAAGTGTTAAACTCAAATGGTGTGATACGCAGTCTGACAGTCTTTCACATCTGAGGCTCTAATTTACAAAGATCATAACCAATGAGTCCTTTTTGTGAAAGCAGTTAGTGGGTCTTTTGCAGGTGAAAAAGTGCGCAAATGGTGAAACTCTTAAGCATAGTAACTGTTCTCAATTGCCACTGAGATATTGAAGAGGTGTTGGATGAAGTATAGTGACATAAAAATGATACCCAAAGACAAAACAGACAACAGATAAACATGTAACAGTCAGCAAAGGCAAGGTTCAGTAGTAGGGTGAGAAAATCCGTTCGACGAAGACAAGAAGAGAATATAAGACAACCGTTTATCAGATAACCCTTTATGAGAAATTTGCAAACAGTTGAAATTTGCAAACAATGGGAAATTTGAACAGTTGAAAGTTAGTGTAGTTTATTAAATGTAGTTTATTAAATATGCCCTGTTTCAAGGCAATGGAATGATTGCACACTCAATATAAATATGAAACATAAAATATGTTACAAGAACTCTAATATATTGCTAACAAAATGCTCTTGTTTTTTTTTTTTCACTCCGGTAATGACGATCCAGTAATGAAAGATGCTGTCATGAGTGCATGACAACACAAATCCGAACAAATCTGAATGCAAACAAAACTAAATCAATAAATAAACAAATAAATATGTGTACTGTTGTGTTGACACTAAAGGTAGGAGCTGTAAAGGCTACATGTACTGTAAATACAGAATAAAATCTGATCTAGAAAAATTCTGATCCTCCATTTCTCATCAGCTTATAAGTTTTAAAAACGGTTTTATAAAACCTGACTCGATGACCTGACCTGGCTTGATTCTAAAGACACTTTCGGTTGTCCAGGCTGTCTGTTCACTTTCATTTATTTCTTCAGTCATTTCAATGATCACGGTTCATTGATGAGTGAGAATAACCATTGGAGGGAAGCATGAACTGCATATTTACCTTTTATACATATTTATACAAAAGGCTTATTTTAAACAAAACGTTATTAACCTAAACAGTAAAGCAGTTAAATACAGTTATAGCAGCCCCTAAGTAGAAAGGTGAAGCACATGAGCATGTGACCACAGCTGGTATTAATTTACTTATGCAGTTGCAATAACTCTTCGGTTATTTTTAGATTTAGTGAATCACAGTGGATGCTAAATTTATCATTTGCCCTGACAACACACTGTATTGTGCACCATTTGTGCAAAATTGCTTGTAGCTGCAGAATTGCTAAACGCTATGGTGGGAGGAGGAGGAGGAAATGGCCCTTTAACTTTCGTCTTAAAGTCAACCTGAAATGAAAAGCTTTGACCTTGTTTTAACTTGTTTATTCACATGCAGTTCAATCGCCAGTAATCATACCTTTTCATTGAAAAGACAAAAGTTCATTTTCCAATATCACCTGTCAAGACGTAATGACTTTTCCTGCCTTTAAGATTTAAGATCACTGCAAGCACAGAACCATTCTTTTACCTATTTCCACCTCCACTTTTCTGCAAGTAAAAACACTCAGCTTCATCACAGACCCTCCCTGATACCATGTTTCATGCAGAAGTATCTGGGAATATAAAAACAAAAATGGACTACATTTTTTGATTCATGTCATTTTAATACCATATAGGGACAAAAATCCTGGGACACCTGACCATTACACCAACAGTTACTTTAATACATTCAAATACATAGACTTTAATATGCAGTTGGTCCCCCACTTTGCAGCTCTAACAGCTTCTTCCACAAGATTTTGGAGTTTCTGTGGGGAATTTTGTGCACATTCATTCTGAAGAGCATTTATGATGTCAGACACTCTTGTTGGACGAGAAGGCCTGGCTCGCAATCTCTCTTCCAGTTCATCCCACAAGGTGTTGGATGGGGTTGAGGTCAGGGCTCTGTGCAGGCCAGTCAAGTTCTTCCACATCAAACTCATCCACCTATGTCTTTATGGAGCTTGCTTTGTGCACTGGGGCACAGTCATATAAAAATGTTCCACCCCAAACTCTGTCCACAAAGTTGGAAGCATGGGAATGTCCAAAATCTCTTGGTATGCTGAAGTAAGGGGCCTAGCCCAAACCTTGAAAAACAGGTGTGTCCCAATACTTTTGTCCACATTGTGTATATTCATACATGTGAAAGACAAAATAGTGGAAACACTACATAAAGACAATACACACACACTTTCTAAAAGCAACTACATGATTAGTGCCAATTAGGTTAATCTAGCAGCTGCGAAATGGCTCAGTCAGCACTTCGATATTTTACATTTTCAAAGCAGTATAAAGGAATCACAAAGAGGCCCCTTAAGGTAGGGTGACCAGACGTCCGCCTTTCCCAGGACATGTCCTCTTTTTGAGACTGGAAATTTGGTCCGGTTGGGGTTTTAGAATTGTCCGGGATTTTGAGCTGCTTAAACAGTCGTCGCGTCATGGGCATCTCTCATAAACTAAAAGTCCAGATGCGCCCGAGATGCGCATAAAACCTGTCAACCGCCCCCTCCCCTGAACCACGGTACTTTTCTCGGCCGAGATGCAAACGCCCCACCCAGCAAACACCGTCCCCCGGCCCCGGTAAAGACAGTCCGCGCTAAGGTGTCCTCGTTTTCACAATCCAAAATCTGGTCTCCCTACCTAAAGGGGTCCCAAAAGAACCCCATACATTTGCATTAAGTGTGTAAAGGTGGACTCTAAAAATCTCTTCGCTGTCTGCTGAACCCAGAACATGTCTTAAAGGCAGGAAAAGTCATTACGTATTGATAGGTGATATTGGAAAATGAACCTTTGTCTTTTAAATGAAAAGGTATGATGACTGGGGATTGAACTGCATATGAATAAACAAAAGGTTTTGCACAATTTTTAATCATACGTTACGCTCACGATGTAGAAACTGAGCTACATGGCTTTCTTTGGACAGCAAAGATATGAAATATAGGACTGCAGACATCCAGAAAAGTATTAGGAGTTTGTGAAAGTTGCTGTGCATCGAAATCTGATGGGGGGAAACATGCATCTACTCTGCATGGTTGTCTAATCAGATGGAGAATATTGCAGGCTCAGATTCACACTATACAGCAAAGTCTGCTCATGATGTTCTTATTCTGTTGTGGTACTGCCCACTCACACAGCTGACTTTAAATATGGTTTCAGGATTTCAAACAAACTTTATGGGAAACAGCACTGGAAGAATTGAAAGGAAGGGGTCAAATACTGAACATAGAAAAATTAACTGCTGATATCATGCAGTAGGTTGTTTAAGCTACCAAACTAGTTTTGAAAGAGCTGACTGAAAGTTTGATGTATTTAAAGTTTAAAAGGTATAAGGCATATGCAGGCATAAAAGCTCTGGGCTAAACCAAAACATGCTTAAGTTTAGCCATAAGGAAATATAATGCAGCAACAAATCTAGATCATAGTATTTAATCAAGATGTATTTATAACTGTCATTTTCAAAGTAAATCAAACACAGACTTAAAATTAAGATATCTGGAAAATAGTTTATTGTCAAATAGACAAGAATTTCCACTTCCTGTAACAGGAACTTCTTAAACAATGGATCCAGGTGCTAGAACAGCACTGCAGCCAAAAAAAGTGAAACAGAACATGTCCTTGAAACATTAAAAACCCTAAACAGTTAAGCACTACACAAGCACTTAACCAGCTAAGCTTACTAGGGGGTAAAAACCCATCAAGCCATTTTAAACAGTTGCAGCACATTGGAAAAATCAGATGTTGCGCCTTTGGCAGCTGTTTTTACAAGCAGATACGATGACAGAAAGGACAGTACATTCAAAAACATGGGCCCCAACACTACCTTCTGGTAGTGATGCCACTCCCCCTCAAAGGCAAAGTCTATGGCCAAATATATTTACAAAGACTTTATGCAGTGTACCAGGAAAAACACTGGGTAACAAAAAGGGTGTAAACAAAATTGCATACTAGAAAAGTCTGGAATTACCCAATACACAGTTTAAGTGAGATGGCACAAAGCGTATGGGCACAGCCTTTCAAAACAAACTGCAGTTTTTTTTTGTTTTTTTTTTTTTAAACAAAACCATACCCCCTCACCACATCAAATATCCAATTGTCCCAAGCTACACAACCCCAATTCAACATGTACTTGACACAGAACTAGTTCACATTAACAGTATAAAAAAGTGCAGAAAATGAAGTTGCTCTAAGGCAGATCTTTACATTCAAATACTGAAGTGTTGAAGTGCATTGTACCCTTACAGCCAGAGCACCAACTGACCCAACATACTCAAACATGCTGGTGTGCCACTACTTGCTGCTGGAGCTCACAGAACTTTGTCCATTTGGAAGGTTCTTCCCCACTGGTTCGGTTTGGCTTCTCACCTGTTCTAAACAACATTTTAAAGCCGGCTGTTAACATTAGAGTGATGCGGGTCGTTGGATCGCTGTGCTCCGTCCTCCACCTCCACCGGCTCAGCACTCCTCAACCACGGTTCCGGCCGCCGAGGAGTACAGCTTCTTCTTAACAAGTCTGAAGCCAGGCCGGAGTTTAAGGGCACGGCGGAAGCCGGGTGGGAAGCATGTGCCGATTCGCAGGAACTCCCTCAGGCTGGGCCAGCCGCCCCCGTCCTGCTTGAAGACAAGCGTCAGCTCAAAGGTGGGCACCACACTGGCATCACACACCAACCGCTCCAGCCTTGCACAGCGGCGATGTTGCTCCTCCAGCTCCAGACGCACGTCCAGGACGCAGCCGCGGAGTCCGCAAGGCTCACCTGCCGCCAACCGCAGCACGTCCCGCGCCACCCGCCGCGTCAGCGTCTCCGGCACCAGCACCTGAGCGCACTGTAGTGTGCTGGCCTTGGCCCGTGCCAGGCAGCCCTCCAGCAGCCGTGCCAGCTGCTGACACGCCCGCTCCTCGCACACCTCCACACTCAGGTACGGCTCAGCCAGGCATCGCTCCCAAAAGTCCAGCTCTAACAGAAAAGAGGAACAATAGAAAGAGAAAATAAGGTCTAGTCTTAATTAGTAACATCTACCTCTGAAGGACTGCTTGGAAGACTTTCCACTGGAACCCTTTCACAGCAACACACACAGGCAATGGCAAATAGGCCTAGATTTTTTTTTTTATTTTACACCACCTCTTTTCCATCAAGGTGACCTGCCTCACCGCATTCCCACAAACAGAATTTGGTACAATGCAGTCCAAAGCTGTGTGTTAAGCTCCTTAAAGCCTGGTGCCATCAAGACTTAAAATTAGGCTCCATTTGCAGTTCGCAGTCAGTAGCAAGAACCTTTGAGATTTTTTTTTTAAAGGGTCATTGCCCTTTGCTAAACCATATTAACAGTAAATGAGCTAAATCTGGCTGATTTCTCTCCATCATCTCTGCCCGCATGTTAAAAGTGCTGTAAAATTTGTCCTCCTCTTATTGGAAAACAAAAGCATATAAACAAGTGATTAAAAAAAACACACACACACAACATAGGTAAAAAGCTGAATGCTCAAAGACTAAAAAAATGGAATCTTCTTGAGACTATAATCATGCAGCAAATTCTTACACATCCTCAGCTCTAACATAGCAAAACAAAACTAGGCTGACAAAGGAGCCCTGCTGGCTAAAGGGATGACTTCATCTTTTTGCTGACATCATTAGCACATCCCTCTCCTTTCTGCTCTGCAGAGCTGCATCAACAGCAGTGCAAGCAAGCGTTTTACTGTCTGCATGGCTTTAATAGATAGAATTTCTTTTATTGCATTACACGGGAATGTAGGCTACAATGCAACGAGATCTGCAGCTCTGTAGATGCCCACCTCTGTTAAACCATACGTATTAAACATACAAAACAAATAACGTGTGATATCAAGTGGAGATGTATCAGCTGTACTCGAATAGACTAGTGTTTAAGGAGACAGAAGAAATAAATAAATGACTGCACTACTGTAGATGGAGGTTGCACTATTGTAGATAACAGCATCTACACTGTCTAAAATAAAAAACGTGCAAAAATCTCACCATTATCGATGCACGACTGGTCGTATCCTCGGTCGATAAATTCCGAGATGCATTCTGAGTTCTTGTTTTTTAGAGTGCTTGTAGCCACCATGATGAATAAATGTTACTGTTTAAATTAATTTCTCGTCCTTACAAAGTTCTGAAATGGAAGAAGAGTCATGGGATATTTAATTAGTGACCAACCCAGTTGAGCATACAGTTTAACAACAAACAGAAAACAGACCTCTGTTACATTACAAGATAACAATATTGCAAAATCAACAATCCAGAGAGCAGGTCAACGGAATAAAAGTGGCAAGCAAGTACACAGGTTTACGCTAGAAGTAAAAACCGGTGAACAAAGGGAGAAAGTCTGAAAAGTTCCAGTCCATTAACGTTACACCGAGCCACACGAGAAAACAAAGCCAGCCAGCCAGCTAGCGGTGTTTCAATGTCAAATAATGGCAAGAGAAATAATACACGACCAGAAACGCTTACCGTTATAAAATATGATATACTTTAAAATAAATTAGCCACAAAAAAGCTCCAAATAAAGAGTTCGAGCACACATACAGACGCTCAAAGCAGACACACTTAAACCAAATAAAATACTATGCAAGAGTTCTACCCGTATTTATAGTCTTCCGTGGCGACCCGCAGCGCCGCCGACCAATCAGAGCATTTCTCACATTTTCCCAACGACTGAATTCTACCAGGCAACCGGGACAAGTGTGAGTCCAGTGATCTGATTGGCTAGCACGAGTCCACGCCTCCACCCAATAGCTGCAGAATATTTCTTTGTTGCTACGTCCAGTAGTCCATTAGACTTTATTTTAATATAAAAAAGATGCTGAACCATAACACTACAACAGACATTTAGGGAATTCAGATATAAAATAATAGCATAAATAAACTTATAAAACATGAACTTTTTACAGTAAATCAAAGATCAGAAAAATCTTTATTAGTCCCACAAGGGGAAACTTTTCATTGTCCCAGCAGCAAAGTGGACAGTACAAAAGAAGAAAGTAGAAGCAGCACAACCAACAGAATAAAAACTATACACAACACTATAGAGTAATATAAAAACACACTACACAAAAAATACTTAAGGATGTTTATACATATGTATATGTACACACACTTCAGTTGTGTATATGTGGATATATGTATGTTTGTATGTATGTATATATGTATGTATGTACAGTGTGTATATATATATATATATATATATATATATATAAAATGTATATATACACACACACATATAAATATACATGTATCCAAAGCACATAATCATTATATGGATTCCTTTTTTGCCTCTTCTTGTATTCACTGACAGCATAAAAGTAGAGGGTGATTTGTAACATGCAGTCACTGCCTGAAACTTGGGACAAGAGGTGAGCATTTCCAGTGGAACCTATTAATAGCATTTGGTACTATAGTAGCTATTCATGTTATGTTGTTCGCAGCATTCATATTAAATGTGATAATAGTTTTAAAAAGAACAATGGCTTATTTTTTAAATGTGACACTTCTAGCAGGGAAGACACTTGGCTGCCCACGTTTTGGATAACTAATCAGTGAAGCGGGCCTTGATTTATGAACACAAACAAAGTTAAGCTGAGAAATTGCTAGTATTTGAAGTGAAAAGTAATGTTTGAGCTTTCATTATTTAGAATTTAACAGCACAGCTGCATAGTAGCAATCTGTGAGACCTTCCAATCATATCTTTTAGATTTTTTTCCCCATAAACGGAATCCCTTTTTAGTATTTTACCTCTAGAATACTAAATTCCCCTTTTAGTCTTTTGCGACACACTTCTTCACAGAGCAATCCAGCAGTCAGAAAGAGGAAGATGTGACCATAGACAAGCCATAAACATGTCAGATACATATACAGTCCATTACAATGGTGTTTTGCAGTCCACATACAGAAGATTTCGTTTTCAGTATTCAGAGAAAAATGTCCCCATTACACCTGGCTTTCAGAACTGTTTCCCTATGTGCAATATGATTCTTTCTGATTATTACTTCTGATGTACACATACAGAAACACGCACACACACACACACACACACACACACACACACACACACTCACACACACACACACACACACACACACACACACACACACATTTACATCCAGGGAGTAACCAAATCCAGCAGGTCTCATGGGATGAACAAGATCCTGGTAGGAAAACAAAGTCATACGTTCTTTCCTGCATGTAGCATCCCTGAAATATGGCTAACAAAATGGGCCGAGAGAAAGAGAAAGAGAGAGAGAGAGAGAGAGAGAGAGAGAGAGAGAGAGACAGAAAGAAAGAGAGAGCACAAAACTATCCTATAATACTACACACACTACACCACACTAATGAAAACACTTATAATGCCATATTACACCACTGTCCTGTGTAGTTTAGGACAAAGCCACACTGAACACCCTAATGATGAAATTCATTAATTGGTTCAAGGAACAAAAAAACCCTAAAACTATTTAACAGTTATGCTAAAGATGATTTAGGGTGGTAGTAACCTAGTGGGTAAAACACTTACCTGTGGACCTGAAGACCAAAAATTTGCAGGTTCAAACCCCCATTTTCTACCATTGTGTCCTTGAGCAAACCATTTAATGTCAGCTGCTCCAGGTGGACTGTCCTTGTAACTAATGACTGTAAATTGCTCAGGATAAGGGTGTAAGCCAAATGCCCCCTTTTGATTTAGTGAAGTATTTTGCAGTTTTATTTGAAAAGAGGTGTCCGTGACTGACACTTGAATAGTATGATTCTTGCATGATATGAGTCTTGAATGATATGAATCTTGAATGATTTGAGTCTTGACTGATATGAAGCAGTTAGAAAGTCTGTGGGAAGGTGGAGATTCTGGTCAATTTTTTCGGTTTCTGCCAATTAGTTATTATTATTATTATTTTTTTTTTTAAATATTAGGTTATGACATGTTCATGCAAAATGTTTTGAAGCATATTACAGTTTTGTTATCTATCACAATGGCGTTTTGGGCTGAAGTTCACCAATCTGTATCACTAATAAAAAACAAGGTGTGATTGTGATGAATATTTAAATAATTTCTGGTTAGACTTGCACAAGACCATTGAGATCTCTTGAGATGAGTGAACCTGATTGTCTTGAAGTCAGGTGTTCATTTCTGGAATAGTTTAGAAAAAGCTTGGAAGCGTATTATGACACCAGTGTTCATGTAGTTCTGTTTTCAGCTGAGCCTTTCCAGTAGTTAATGTAGCTTAAATGTTTATATCATACCTCTGTTTATAACATGCATTTAAAAAAAAAAGAAATTCATGTCATCAAGGCAACTGGTTTCCAGAAAATATTTAAGGAGTAAATACTTGTAAATTGCATTTTAATGCACTTGTACAAATGTATATATATATATATATATAAAAATTTGACCTATGCAAAAGCAATTCAACAAAAACACAACATGAGTGGAGAAAATAATAGTACCAGGGTACCTCTTTAACTAGAGCTAAAGTACAGTAAATCTAGCAAATCCTGAAAGTCTAGAAATGCAACATTTTTCAGCAAGGAAATACTGTTGCTAATGTACTGCTTTTTGAATGTATTTAGGTAAAAAATATCTATCTCTTTTCTTGTCCTGTATTCTGTATTCTGTATTGTACTCTTACTGAAGGATATGACTGAGTGAAAGTAATTTATGGTCTTTAAAGCTCTTTAAAGTTAAGTACTCTTAAAATATTTCCCCATGTGAAGAGTGTTTCATTTATGAAACATCAACAGCCACTTTTGCTTGAAGACATGTCATTTGATCTACAGAACTGTCACTTGATCTGACTCCTGTATCTGCAACACCAGGCTCAAACCTGCTTCACCATACAAATTAATCTGAGCATTTACAAATGGTATTTTATACACTATAGACCACCAGCTGAGATAAAGATCATGTTTTATGTCTATATATTCTTCTCTCATGTTTGTTGAAAACCTAATCGCTAAAGATGTATGGAGACAGCCAGGATTTGATGATCTACATTCATAATTAAAAAAAAATTCTTTTTACCCAAAAATATTATAATTTTTAACGAGACCAGAAATCCACATCTAGACATGTTATAGTCATTATTCATGTACGTATGTCAACACTGTCTCAAAAACCTCAAAAATGGTACCTTTACAGAAAAAGGCAAAAACATTATTTATTTGATATATAAGTGATACATTTTATTCCAGGTCATTTTGGAGCATATCCATTGATAAATTCATTATGAAAGTATAAAGAATTTACAATATAAAGATCAACTACTACATGGGCCGCAATAATATGTGTAAATTGTATTTGCAAACATGTGTGTATATATGTGTGTATGAGTGAGTGAATTCCAGATCCTTTAGCTCTTCAGCATATGGAAGTGATGAGGCTGAGTGTGGTGACGTGATGCTGAGAGGAGCAGTGAGCTGGTCCATGCTGCTTTTGAGTGTTTTTTCCTCTCTCTCGCTGATTTTGCCTACCATCAATGTCTGTATTAGGGAGTGTTTGCTCTCTGATTGTTTTTCATCTTAGTTAATAACTATGCAATCACTTCACTTTTCTTAGCAAATGTTGGAGTGATTCTGCTCTCAAGAAAATCAAAGCGAGCACCATCTTGAAGTTCATAATTAGGCAGAAATACTGAAATGCATTTATTTCCTGTTTCCTTTTTCCACTGCTTTTCTGTCTTAAACTCAGAGATGTTCCTGCCCCCGTTATCCAATGACATGCTGGTGTATGTCCAGCTGGATTTTCTTGCTGCTTGCCCTTTTGATTTGTTTCACCAGTTCTGGATCGTTTCCACCACAATGGAGTCACCTTATGTGCCTCTAAACCTCCCTCCACGCCTGAAAGCAAGGACACTCACTTGCATGCACCCTCAGCTAGATGACTACTAACCCCCCACAGCCATCATCCGTTTAACCCTCACTCACAGTCAACCCTTGTACTCTCCATTCTTAGAGAACCTGTCGTGATAGCCAGACTATCAGTAGTGTGGTGCTAGCAGGACTATCAGTAGTGTAGTGCTAGCAGAACTATCAGTAGTGTAGTGCTAGCAGGACTATAGTGTAGTGATAGCAGGACAATCAGTAATGTAGTGATTGCAAGACTATCAGTAATGTGATCGCAAGACTATCAGTAGTGTAATGCTAGCAGGACTATCAGTGGTGTAGTGCTAGCAGGACTATCAGTAATGTAGTGATCGCAAGACTATCAGTACTGTAGTGATCGCAGGACCAGTAGTGTATTGCAAGCAGGACTATAAGTAGTGTAGTGCTATTAGGACTCTCAGTAGTGTCATGCCAGCAGGACTATTAGTAATGTAGTGATCACAGGACTATCAGTAGTGTAGTGCTAGCAGGACTATCAGTAGTGTAGTGCTAGCAGGACTATCAGTAATGTAGAGATCACAGGACTACCAGTAGTCGGTGCTAGCAGGACTATCAGTAATGTAGAGATCACAGGACTATCAGTAGTGCAGTGCTAGCAGGGCTATCAGTAGTGTAGTGTTGGTAGGACTATCAATAGTGTAGGGCTAGCCGGACTATTAGTAATGTAGTGATCACATGGCTATCAGTAGTGTAGTGCTAGCAGGACTATCAGTAGTGTAGTGCTAGCAGGAGTGTCAGTAGTGCAGTGCTAGTAGGATTACAGTGTAGTGATAGTAGGACTATCAGTAGTGTAGTGCTCATCTTGCTATCACTATGCAATGGTAATCTTCAGGTTAGCATTTGTTGTGCAACTCTGCAAGGAATACACCAAATTAGTGTTCATGGAAACAAACAATATTTAAACAACACCCTACACCTGCTGAGCACTCTGTCCAGCAATAGTAAACATTTGCTGAACTGTGCTTTCACATTAGTTAGAGCCAGGCTTTGGCAATGATCGAGCGCCACAGCTGAGGGTGAATATCAGTATCCTGAGTGTAGAATCACTTACACATTTACACAGCCCAGTCTGGGGAAGAGCTAGGTGACCTTTGACCTGTTTCTTAGGGTGACCAGACGTCCTCTGTTCCCTGGACATGTCCACTTTTTGAGACCTGGAAATTGCGTCCGGTCAGGGGTTTAGAATTGTCCGGGATTATGAGCTACGTAAACATTCATCACGTCATGGGCATCTCTGATGCACGGCTGTCGACCCGAGATGCGCATTAATTCATAAATGCTCTACAGAATGAATGAACAGGCACAGATTCCCACAGAAACTCCAACATCTTGTGAAAAGCCTTCCAAGAAGAGCAAGAGTGGAAGCTGTTATAGCTGCAAAAGTGGGACCAACTCCATTTTAAGTCTTTTTTTGAATGAAAAAGTCCCTGTTGTTGTGATGATCAGGCGCCCCAAAATTTCTTTTTCATATAGTGTATGTGCATGTGTGAGTGTGTATGTATACATGTATCTATCTGTCTCTGTATCTGGGAAAATGCACATTAATCAATAGAAAAATCTACCCAAACCATTAGTTTTCATGACATCACAGAAACCATTAACTCCAAGTGGGCTGTTTTGCCATTTACTTTCCATAAATGGACTGTATAGACTGAGAAGTGAGCAGAATGTTTTGAAAGTTTAACAGTGTTTACATACTATGTAAAACTCAAGTATTAAAAAAAAAAGAGGAAATCATTTTCTGTGAGGAAATGTTTTTAGATGTCATGGGCCCTTTAATGGACGTGAGCTTGTGTCTGTTTTATTGTTTAATGATGTAAACTTTATTCACTGCATAAGGATAAAATAGACTGCACATCTCGAGTGCATTGCTTGTTTTCGTGTCATGGTTGAGGCATAAGATCTTGTGTGGATGTCCCGTGCCTGGCACAGTGCCAGTAATGTGATCTCTAAGAAGAACTGAGGCATGCATGTGCACTGCAGGCCGCTCTTCTCATTTCAGCTGCCTCTTGTGCGTGGAAGCCTCATGTAAACACAGTTCCAAGGAAAACTCTGTTTAAAGGGTTGATGCTGAGGGAACCAGCTTTTCCTGGTGGTTAGATTAGATCGGATGAGTTGATTGGCTCACAGCTGAATTCAAAACAAACAAACTAAATAAACGAGAAATTACAGTGCTGCTGGTTTCATTGCCGCATCAGAAAAATTTGTCAGAACAAAATTTGTCTACCCAGATCGCGGCCTGTGAAGACTTATTACTTGCAGATAAATTATGGCATATCTCTGGTGAGGAGATGTTAAAAGTCTTTTATAAGAAGCAGGACTGAAAGAGGTTTTGCTGCACTGGCAGCACACCTGGCAGCACAATGCTTTCATTTTTCTTTTGAATGATATAGAAGCAGCCTATTTCATAGTCATCTCAGCTCAGTAGTTTTTCACCTGTCCTTTGACTAGAACTGGACTAAGTGTTTGTATACTCTGCTTAACCGGTAACAGGAGTGGGACCAAGTCTGTTGAAACAAGGATTAAATGAATCAGAGGGCTGATAGTACTGCAGCACCCCCAGATTTCAAGATTGTGCAACTGCAACTGAAAAAAAAAAAAAAGAAAATAAAATGTAATTATTTAAAAACCTACTAAAATAATTTGAGTGAAGTGAAGAACTATGCATGCTCCTTTTAGGCTGAAGTTTGTATTTTGCTGTTTATTTTATCTCAGGAATCTGCAGTAGTGCTCCAGAACATCTCCTTATGTCAGCGCACAGAAATTTGCCCCAAATTGTTAGTTCCGACCACCATGTGTCACCCAGTAAGAATTTAAAAGCAGAATGCTGTCTGTTTAAACAAATCCAGATATTTAGAGTCTGTTGTTCATATCAATTCATATTTATTTTGCAGGAATATGTAAAGTAGTTTTTTTTTCATGTAATCAGTTAATGTTAGCATAACAGTAAATTGGTTTCCAATTTGATACAACAGCATAGTATTTAAATGCATTGTACTGAATAGAATATTCAGCATTCTGTTAAGTTTGTCCAGCCTCACAACAACTGAAAGAAGGCATTTGTGGGTGAAGCATGTTTAGTTGATTCATCGAAGTCGGCACGCTCTTATACGGAAGGCAGACAAGTGTTGTGTTTGGAGTTTTGTTCAAGACTTGTCAACATAGCCTGGTCTACCACAGGGAGGGGGCTGTTATCCACTACACTAGACCAGTACAGTTATACAATTTAACCTCTGAAAGTTGTTCACTAATGACCTTCATTCGCTTCAGAGTATGAAAGTCTTGGACAACATCTCCATCATTATTTTTGTTACTATGCACTGTCAAGAATTTCTGTAATTTCAACAATAACAAGCTACATTTAAGCTAGTATCACACTTTAAATGTAACAGTTTTACAACATGCTATGTTGATTTGTGGGAATACACTTAATTATATAGTATGTCAAGCATGTTGTACATCGTAATAGAATATCAAAGCATAATTAGATGACAAAAGTATTTTTGAAGCAACAAAAATACTTTTTTACAACATGCTGTGTTGATTTGTGAGTTCTGGGATTCATTCCCTTTGAGATTATGTTTATGCCAAGTTGACAGTGCTGTACATTCCCTTACCCACACTGAGTGTATCACTGTACAGCTCTAGCTTAAACACCGAAGCATATTTAACAGACATGTAACATAATTTTACTTTGTGAGTATTATTAAAGGAACTCATTTAAAAATAACAGCTGTTTGCGCATTCTTTCCTAGTTTAGTCAGGTTTTTCCTAGTTTAGCCACTAGCTAGGACTTCCCCAGTCACACAGTGCCACCAACGGTGGGATTGTGAAGATAAGCACCTCCAAATCGCATGAAGGGCCTTGGCATCTTTTTGGACCGCCACTAACACAACATCTCTGGCTTAACGTGCTTGGAAGAGAGCTCTGACTACCAGTTCTATTGGGTTGGTTAACAGACACCAGGTGCTGGATAGTATCGTGCTGAGTGGTGGGTGAGAGAGAGGCCCACCCAGAGGGAGCAAAGCCAATTGTGCTGTCTTAAGCTCTTGACCATGGATGGCTGTGGTATCACCACGGCTCCATCTTGCATTGGATGATAGGGTCAATACCCAGATAACCCTGTGGTGTCTGCATTTATTAAAATTGTTGGTTACACTAATATACTGTTAATATACTGTTACACTAATATACTATGTAATCTTGCAACAACAAAAAAAAGTTTTTACTGCATTTAGAACAATGCTAACTTTACAGTATTAGTGTTGTAAATTTTGATTACACCATCTAACTGACCACTGCCCTTTCAGTAAGTTACTGTACGAAAGTCAGTACTTTTGCCAGCTAATATTGTATTAGGGTAACTCCCAGCATGGCCGTTTGTAATATAACTTCGTTATTTCACAAACCTGTTTTAATAAACTGAAAATGAGATAAAACAGTGCATTAAAAAAACCCCAAAACAACAATGCAAAATGCTTCAGACCTTTTCACCAATAAAACCTTATGTGTGCGTTTAATACTTGGCACATAATGGCATTACAGTTGTGATTTCATCAATTTTAAAGGTCACAAACCAACATTAACAGAAATGCTCACTAAACTGATATAATGATAAACATTTGCTGAGAATAAAAAATTAGCAGTTACAAGTAATCGTGAAATTTGACAAAGTACATACTGTAGACTGTATGAGCTGATAGTCCAAAATAATAAATGATATGAGAAATTAAGTAAAAAACAGGGAATACCTGAATCATATGTACACCACAGGCACATGCATGAAGTGTGTAGGAAAAAGTGAACAGAACCTTTCTTCACTGTTAGAAAGATCATTCTTAGAGAGACTTCACTCAGTTCTGAAGAGTTTCTTTTGTCCAACAAACAATTCACAGCAAGATGTTTTAACTTAATGCAACTCTAACATTCATGCAGTCCCAGCAAAGTTTAAGAAGTACTAAAAAATTATATGGCAGAATTTTAAAAAGAACTTAAAATATGAATTTGCAGAAGTAAAATGTAGCTTTAGTACATGCAAAACCCTGAAGTAAAACCAAACATGCAAACTGACTGATCAAAATATGATCAGGTTGTTAAAATCTATTTGTGAAAAACAGATGCAATCACACTTTAACGGAAATGTGTCACTAATGGCTATAGGCCAGTGCTTTGAATGAACGTGTTTCTGTTTGTAGACTTTTTGATAATACAACACATGTAATTAGCAGACAGCAGACTCTGAACAAGAAAGGCTGTGAGAGACCAAAATAGCTCTTTTAGCATAATCTTTTCCTTCAAATCATTCACATTTGATCAAATTCTAAACAATAAGCAAAATCAAAGTGTTCAGAATAGAAAAAAAACAATCATCACAGGAATTTTTTTTCTTTCTCAAAAACATATAGTCCACACAAGTATTGGAACCCGTAGAAATCCTTACGAACAAAACAGACAAATCTTCATCAAGGCGGTGACCATGCAATATAATCATATGATTTTCTTATGTTGCCATTGGATAAAACGTATTTTGTCCAGATGTGTCTAAGCGTTCCAACTCACTGTTTACATTAAATCCATAATATTCCATTCCGCGTCATTCCATCCCAGACAAACTTTAAGTTAGCTTATGTTGCTCCTCCGTTTTTTCCAGTGTAGTGACAGGCTTGGTGCATCTGCTTCTCTAGGCTTTTGTCGTTGTTCTTCCTCCTGGTTATTTGGCTGCAGCTGCACCAAGAGGTCAAGAAAATCAAGTTAAAAAGATATTTTATAATTGATTTAAAAAAACTGCATCACACATCATACATCTGACATTCAGCACCCAGCCATGTGTACGCTAAAATAAAAAAGGCTTCATTGTAACAATGCCTCTTTTGTTTGGTTCTATAAAGAACAATTTTTATAAATGAGATGTAGGAGTGTTAAAATGTAAAAACCCTCCATACAATGGTAACGTTCGTAGAAGACCCCTTTAAATGGTGAATCGTTCACATTATGTTACAGTTCTTAAAAAAAAAAAATCTCCACACTCTTGTCTGGTAGAAATGGTTCTTCAGGGAACAAAAATGGTTCTCATATGATAAGAATCTACAAATGAAACCTTTAAATCAAGTGAAGGTTCTTTAAAAGGTTTTACACTCCCATCTCATACATAGAAATGGCTGTTTAGGGACCAAAAATGGTTCTCCCATTGAGTGCAGAACTTATTAAAATCCTTTTAATTACGTGAGGTTGTGTTATAAGGTTCTACACTACTATTTCATTTACTGAAATGCTTTCTATGGTGAGTACTTCAAATGGTGAACCTTTTTAAAGTTTAAATAACTTTAAATTGTTCTATAACAGTGGATCTCAAAATGGTCCTCAGAGCCTCTAAACAGTTTTGCAGTGTTTTCTCTCTCCATATGTGTGGCCTGGAGGAATAAAGAGGACTGTTTCTTCTTAGAACATCAAATCCGTGCCAGGAACTTTTGTTTTAAGACACTTGTTGAAATTACTCAAGCACTCAAAGCGATTTTCTATGTTTTCGTAATTGGTGTCATCACCACTAGAGGTCACTGTGGAACCTTTATATGACCAGCTAGATCTTCATGACCACCATCTAATGAAAACACCATTCCAGCACACACTGCTCATGCGGTTACACCTGAGCGTTCATCATAACAGCCTCTAAACAAGGCCGTGATTATGACACTCCATTTAGCAACCAGTCCACTACATTACAATCAAGCCCTTCTAGTTGCTAACAGCACTCAAATGAGTGCACAAACAAGAATTCCTGTTGTGTGGCTACGAATTCATGAAATATCTCACATATTCCTGCTAATCATTCTGGTAGTGCTTGGAAGGGCACAGCCAAACAATTTAAAAGCATGAGCATGGAGTGCTGAAGTGCAGCCAACTAACCACTGCTCAGGACAGTCTCAGTTCTGACACGGCCCAGAATAATTCCACTGGTTTGTTCAAAATCCTGCAACCAATCAACACTCCAACAATGAGTAAATAGGAACACACACACAATGCCTTATTGACTCTGTAACAACAATAGCTGTTTAAAGTCACAGTACTTGGGGTCCAAAGGGACCCATTCTTAAATGTTGACACCACCTCCCCTTTCACGTAGTCACAAACACTGATTAAAGCTAAAGACTGTAAAAGATGTGACAATCTTTCTGCTATATGGAAACAAAACAAACATGTAAAAATCTTTCTCTTTTAGGTCAGGTTTGCTGTTTTGCTGGTAAGTGCAAAAAACTGCAAGCCATAGTCCCGGGACACAATGTCTATTCAGTGCCACACAATGGTCCTTCTCCAAAATGGGCAGTATTTAACCAAGGAAGTGGCTATCTTTCATCTTCCAATGGTCTTTAAGGGGTGAGGCGAGGAGAGAGTAGTGGAAGGATAAACAGCAGGAAACACCTTCCCTCGCTCAGCCGAACTCGAAGCAACAATAAGTTATTAAAAGCTCTCAGCTTCCTTTGAGTAAATGGAAGGGGAGTGTCTGATACAAAAACCAATGGAGGGAGGGATGTGGGCAGGCAAGGGTAAGAAAGGAAGGAGCAGTTTAGAGGAGAAAACATAGGATTTCTTTTTGTTATCATGGTTGAGCTGCTCAGTTTATGCTAGCTACCAAAACTTCAGTGCCATTGCCACTGCACTGACAAAGTCACATAAACGGATGCTCATTATGTGAAGTGGCCCCTTATAGTCACGCGTGAACACACCATAGCACAGTGTGAACAGCATGAAATTCTTTCTCTGGATTTAAGCCATTTACCAAGTGAAGCAGTGGACAGCCAGCGACAGCCCCACGTCCAGGGAGCAATGAGAGGGGGCGATACCTCAGTGGTGCCATTAGCAGTCCTGACCTTCTGATAGCAGCGGCAACTCCGAAACCACTAGGCTGCCAGATGCTCCAGCTGCTATGTAGAGGGGGATCATGCACTTGATCAGGCGAACTGATGCCAACTACCCCACATTCATTGTTGCCATGTTAGAATGTTTTGTCAGTCTATTGCTTTACCTTTAGTTACTGCCAACTTTAGAGGGCCCATATCATGGAAAACCAAAATTTCCACCCTTTCTGTAGAGTTTACTGTGGTGTAGTTTCAAAATATAAAATTCACTCCACAGTTCATACAGTCTGTACACAGAAACTGAGCTGCAATACCAGCTCTTTTTGAACTCACTGCATCTGTGATGTCAAAAAAAAAAAAAGAACACCACACACTATATGGACAAAAGTATTGGGACACACCTCTTCATTATGGAATTCAGGTGGCCCCTTACTTTCAGTGAAGGACAATCTTAGTGCTTCAGCATAACAAGGCATTTTGGACAACACCATGTTTCCAAGTTTGTGGACACAGTTTGGGGAAGAACCTTTTTTATTCCGGCATGACTGTGCTCCAGTGCACAAAGCAAGCTCCATAAAGACATGGCTGGATGAGTTCGGTGTGGAAGAACTTGACTGACCCACACAGAACCCTGACCTCAACCCCATACATCTCCTGTAGGGCTGAGATAGAACGGAGATTGCGAGCCGGGTTTTCTCGTCATCAGTGTCTGACCTCATAAATGCTCCACGGAATGAATGGGCACAAATTCCCACAGACACTCCAAAATCTTGTGGAAAGACTTCCAAGAAGAGTGGAAGCTGTTATAGCTGCAAAGGGGGACCAACTCCATATTAAAATCTATGTATTTGAATGTAATGTCATTAAAGTCCCTGTTGGTGTAATGGTTGGGTGTCCCAATACTTTTGTCCATAAAATGTATTTACACATGTCCACCTTTTCAGCCTACAACAAATTAGCTCCATCCGTTCATGATTACGTTGGAAGGAATGTTTCGGCCTGGACTGAAACCAAATAAACATCATAAATGAATCTCAGGGGATAAAAATTTGAATAGTCTCCAAATGTCAGATTTGTTTTTGGTAACAAAATGGAAACTGTCAGTTTAATAGCAGCACAATTACATCGTACAACTTATACATTGTTTTCTCTGAGGGTAGCTCAGAGTTAGTCTTCAGGAGGCCAGGGTTCCCTATTATGCCTTTAAAAGTTGCTCTGAATGCATCAGTTTGAATGACACAACACGTTGAAAGCAGTACTGTCACCTTGGTCTGCTAACATGAACATGGGTCACGTAAAGCAGAAAAGTGAGACACATACCATTCTCCTCACCGCCCGATGTTTTCACGCCCAGCAGCATGACCCCGTCTTTGTTGCTTTCTGTCCTTTGGAATGAAGCACTGAGTTGCATGGAAACAATGGCAGCAATTAGCACCACCAAAGAAACATTTTTTTCTCAGTTTATCAGGAACATTTGTCTATAAGGCCCACAATGCAAGAGCTCAACCTGGGCAGTTGTACTGAAGATTCTAAAGAATGTTCCCAAATCATTTTGGCCTAGATTTTCATGTTTCATGAAGAAAATCTGTCGGCCAATTTAGGACAGTGGCCAGCTCCAAATACACATTTCCTACAAATAAAATGACCACAGATGTGATGAGGGGTTCCCACTGAGTGGGGTTTATTTTGCATCCCATTTTTTTCCTCTTTTGTGCCGTCAGTGTTTTAATGAGAGAGACGTGTTTTGTGTGTTAAATTTTGAACAGAGTGAAACCAGTGTCCAACTGGAATTTCAAATGGAAATGACCATGTAGTCTATATTATGCTTTTTCTGTCCTGACCAAACAAATCAAAGGCTTGAACTGTACGCTCCGTTATTAAGATTGTGTTCATTGATCAAAATGAACACAATCTTAATAACCTAACAACACAATCTAACACACTTGTTAGTTATAACTGGGCCACTCACTAAAAGGGCGAGTTGCAGAACTGTCTGCCTGTACATGTCAAAACAACAGCTTGCTGGCACTGCTGACAGTCGACAGTTACAGTGTTATAGTTGCTTAGCAGCTGGGAGATACATGGCCTGAAATAAAACCCTGTGTGAGCCATGCAGTTTTTGTCCCTTCATAATGGATCGATTAGACAGGCAGGTAGGAGTACTGCACAGTGGAGGAAGCCCAAGAGCCAAACAGTACAATTGAAAAAAAAAAAAACATTCAAGGACCATGCAACAGGGAGAAAGTGTAAGGTAGGGAGGTTGTTCTGGTGTATAATCATCCAGTCTGTCCAAAAACAAATACTTACTTCTCAGTTCCATTGTCTGTCGTCCCTGAAAAGACAAAAGAAAAAGAAAGAAAAAAGCTTGAACTGGTTGCCATTAAAAAAATACAAATATAATCAGTTCACCTATACACTTTTAAAACACACATATCTACCTTGTTTCTACACAACCTATCTGCACTATATGGACAAAAGTTTTGGGACATCACACCAACAGGGACTTTAATGACATTGCATTCAAACGCATCGACTTTAATATAGAGTTGGTCCCCCTTTGCAGCTATTACAGCTTTCACTCTTTCTACAAAATATTGGAGTTTCTGTGGGAATTTGTGCCCATTCGTCAATTATGTAGATCGTTTATGAGGTGAGATACTGATGTTGGACGAGAAGGCCTGGCCCCAAACTGTGGCCATAAAGTTGGAAGCATGACATTGTGCAAAATGTCTTGGTATGCTGAAGCATTAAGACTGCCCTTCACTGGAAGAAAGGAGCCTAGCCCAAACCCTTAAAAACAGGTGTGTCCCAATACTTTTGTCCACATTATGTATGTGCCTAGTAAGTGTAGGCACAAGGAAGGTGTTTCTAAAACTAGCAGCTGAGGGCAGAATACTGTTCAATAGTCCAGTTTAGATTTTACTTCATAAATACCTGGATGATGTTGGACTTTGAAACATTTGAACCTTCTGTACATCACCACAGCCCCAATAGCAACTGCCACAAGCAGCAGCAACCAAAGGTATCTTCTGTCTGTAACACAGCAATAATATTTTATCTGTTCTCTGTATTGGAGGAATAGCACCCTCTCCAGCATGTTTATTAGTAATCAAAGGCAAAACGTCACTTCAGATTTAAGCTCATGTTGCATGAAGAGATGAGATTTGGGTTTTATGGTGTGAATGAAGATGGGTTTTTTTTAACTTTGTGTATGAGTTTCTGTTTTTGTGTTTCCCATTTGAGACGGGACTTGAAGACTGCAGACGTGTGGATTGTTAGATAGCTGAAATGCACAGAAAGTTTGAGGTACCTAATTTTGGTGTATCGGCCTCTGTGGAAGAAAGAAAAATTTACATAAATGACTGGAAAAAATAATGGCACAGAACTAACAGATGTGTTAAAGATATGTAAATCTATTGTTGGCTTAACGGCACTTAAAAGTTTCATACCTGTTTGTTGATCAGAGCTTGAATCTGTGGAGGAAAGACATATATTAAGATATCTTATAATATAATTAATTGATAT
>JBBPCX010000011.1:15482637-15495260 GCA_037974365.1 Hydrocynus forskahlii
ATTTAACATTTAGATTTAGATTTAACATTTAGATTTAACATTTAGATTTAACATTTAGATTTAACATTTAACATTTAGATTTAACATTTAGCATTTAGATTTAACAGTAAACATTTAGATTTAGATTTAACATTTAGATTTAGATTTAACATTTAAATTTAACAATTAACAATTACTCAGTAAGAAAATGTACCAAAACGTAACACTGTTTTTTTTTAAACACATTTAGCTCTGAAAATTGTGTGAACATTGTGCTAAATGATGAAAAAATGACACCTCTAAATTTGTGAACCCATAAGAAAGCTGTCCTGACAGTTAACAGTCCAGTTTTGGTAAACACCATAGTACCGAGACTCTTATCAATAGTCCTACAATATATTTGCCTGTATACGGATTCTGGAAAAAACAACGTCCTTCTGGGACTGCTTCATTTGATGCTGTCTGTTACAAAATACTCTTATACAGGCTTGAAGACTGGGTAGGGCTATCTGGAGTGGTTCTGATTTGGTTCAGGTCCTATTTGGATGGCAGGGGCTTCCATGTTGCCTTTGCCAGCTATAAGTCCCAGCATGCTTATCTCATCTGTGGAGTTCCTCAAGGATCTATACTCTGACCCCCAACCATTCAATCTCTACATGCTTCCTCTTCATCAAATTATTCAGGAAAGCAATGATCCTTTGATCTATCTGTATTCACATGGATGCTAATCTTAGTTTTACTCAACATATTAAATGGTAACCGAATCAGCATTCTATCATCTTAAAATGTAACTGACGTCAGGGGTTTTATGTCAAAAAGTGTCTTGAAGAAACTTATTCATACTTTTATTTGTAGCAGACTGGACAACTGTAATGCTCTTTTCTCTGGCCAGCCCAAAGTGCATTCAGCCATTCATCTTAACTCGTTACTCAGATCACTGCAGTCTCTTCTACTCAGCCGTAGGGTTGATTTTAAGATATTGATTTTAGTGTTCAAGTCCCTGAATGATTTAGGCCCAAGATACATTGCAGACATGTAAACAGAAAATAGTCCCAACAGACCTCTTAGATCTTTAGGAATTGGTCGGCTGGTAGCACCCACAGTTAGATGAAATGGCTTGAAATGGCTTTCAATTACTACAATCCCCACAGATGGAATGGCCTTTCAGAATATGTGCACCATCTTTTGACACTTTTAAGTCATTCATTCCTATTTGCAGATGTCTTAGTTTAGGTTATTATTTTACTAAATGAGGTACAGCACTGTACTATTACAAGCCACTGCATTATTCTGCTGCTGTTGTATTTCATTGCTTTTCTTTCTATTCTTATCAATGTTTGTTATTTGTTTCATTCTTTTAAATCTTTTACTAGTGTAAAGTCGACATTTTTGTAATACGTGAATGCACCACAGCACTGCACAGTGTATGAACAGTGCGAAATTCTTCCTCTGCATTTATAAGCCATTCACCAAGTGAAGCAGTGGGCAGCCAGGAACACAGCGCCCGGGGAGCAGTGTGTGGGGACGGTACCTTGCTCAACAGTTCCTCAGTGGTGCCAGTGGCAGTCCTGCCATTCGAAATTTTTTTATTATTATTAATGCTTTTTTCTAAGGCCATTTGTGTTGCCGTCAGTACGAAAAGTGCAATGTAAGTAAACTTGCCTTTTGCAATACAGTCCAAGAGAGGGTGGAACTAGAGATGTTCTGAATGAGAACAGCATTATAAACCTTGTGACTGCTAACATAAAACCAGAGCAATCATTTCAGGCTTGGTGCATTTTGCTTACATCATTCCGAAAGCCTTTCCTGGGTGTGTGAGTTGATGCCAGAATTTGAGTTGATGTTAAGGCCTTCTTGACTCAAAACAGGATACAAGAATTCTGCTTCCTTCCTGCATCTATTGTGTCTCACATGTGAACTCGAGAAAGGCCAAGTGAACAGCGAAGCCTGAAGCGCTCCTTCAGAGTAAACCATCAATGTTGTGCTTTGGCAAAGAATACCAACTTACAGGAAACAGACTGGTCATGACAAACGATGACAATCCACCAAATGGTGGAAGGTGGTAGGAGATAAAGTCTTGGGCTAATTTGTTTGGTACAGAACTGTTTGTTAGACATTTTGTGGTACATGATTTTAAAACACCCCAGATTGATCCAGATATGACTGATCTGACAAAAAATACATACATCGGATCAAACGTAACTATTGACAAACGTACAAAGTATTTCAAAACTACAGTGCACTCTAAATATCCAGATTTGTCCAATACAGTTCATCCTAAGGTGGAATGGAAAGTTGCTACTTAGGAACGTTTACTGCATCTTAGGCAGTTCTGATTTTTTTAGTGCATATAAAAGGAAACAAACCTGAGTGTAATGTTCCCCCTGTCCTTTGGCTTTGTGTAATGTTCTCCGTTTCCTTGTTGTTTACATTCTCCACATGCCGTTGTTTATTTGTCTGTTCCATGTGAGTATGTTTTGGTCTTAGACCAACCTTAGCCCTGCCCCCTTTGTTATTCTGTTCACCTGTGTCTCGTTCCTGTCTCCGCCCCTGCCCAGGTGTTCTCATTTCCTTATAATAAACACCCCTGTGTTTCACGCTGTGTTTGTGGATTCTTGGTAAAAATGTCTTTGTAAAACTTGCTTTTGGACTCTGTTATGGTCATTTATAGTTTTGGTTTTCTTGTGTTTTTGTTAAACCTGTTTATTTCCGCCTTTGTTTCTGTGGTGATCCTGTTTTTGTTATCCCTTAGAACATCTTGTGCTTTTGTATACCCTCATTTTTGTTACTTGTTCTTCAGCATTAAACCTTTTAGATCCTGCAATCACATCCTGCTTGCTCACAACATTAGAGACAGAAAAGTTCATCCTTCTTAGTATCTGTTTTTTTTTTGTCTTCTATTAATGAATGTAGACTGAAAAGACTGACTATAAATCTTAAGATTGTATTTCCTCAGTGCTTCTAGTACTTTATCTGTTTCCTTCAGAAACTCATCTGTTACATGTGAACTTTCATGAAGGTTGTTTAACTGCAGGATGCCATTTTCCACATCTGCATGGAAGATTAGATAGCAATCAAAATCTAAAGGTAGGGCAAGGGACTTATCTAGGAGTGGAAAGATCAATAGCTTCCCTGAAAACATGCATCTTCCCTGTGGAGCAGAGGCTTTCCTCTGGAAAGAATGATCTGACTACACCGAAAGCTTATGCTTCCCACACAGTGGACCAAGTGGTGATGAGCTTGTGTGTACTGCAGCGGAACGTGACTGCTACTGATGAACATGCACATACAGTCAACCCCTGCAGAGTCACGGTTCAGAACCTTTTTTCTCAGAACCTAATTTATAATTGTTTGTGGAAACCCCTGTAAGTTCATGGAAACGGCAAATATCCTCCACATTCTTTTTTTTGTGGCAATATAGATATTTTCATGAATGTTACTTAATTTTTTTCAGAAAAATATAATTTACTAATTTTGTACCAAATGTTAACGTGAATTCAGCTATATTTCCATATAAAATATAACTGTATACATTTTTTAGCACCTGTATATGGGCTCCTGCCCTGTGACGCATCTCTGGCCGACGCAGTCCAGCCTTCCTGCATCAGAAGAGTATGCCGCAAGGAGCTATCTTGAGTATTTCACTGAGTGTTTATTACTGTAAATTAAATGATTACTGTTTTTACCCTGCTTATACCAAAGAAAACACGCGTGCATGAACTACAGTACAGTCTATATAGGAGTAATATTGGTATTTTACATTCTAGCACTGAGAGAGACAGCAGTTCAGTGTACACTGTACGGTACAAATATGGGTTTACCGTTACATTTGTTTTAAGGGTAATGTATTAAGCTGAGTTTAAAATGAAATTAAAGTGTTTTAGGAGCATATTTAGGGTTTAGACTATAAAAATAGGCATTCATGGTTTTTCACAATTTGCTCTTGCGATGTAACCCCCCTGACGAGGGCCAAACTGTGATGGCTAGACAGTTGATCTTGTGAGAGGTTGACGTGCTGGACTAACTAGTCTGATCCAAAGGCAAGACCCAGGTGTCCGGTGATCACAACCCTTCTCAAAGTCTTTCAGGTCCTTACATTTTCCTGCTCCCAACACATTTAACGGGAAAAATTGGCTGTTGCCACTGTAATGAGAACCAATATTACTAACCTCACTTGTCAGTGGTTTTAATGTTTTGCTCATCAGTGTATCTCTGGGTTTAAACAAAATATCAGAAGGGCCTCTAATTTTGCCAAGTGATAGATAGTAGTAATGGGAAGCAGAGGTAAAGCATGATTTTATTGGTTGATATTATTTTTTGATGTTTTGTTTTCTATGTGGTGACAATCAAAACTTGCTTTTGAGGCAGGCAAGTCATTATAATTCCATCTAAGATAACATGTATTTTGTCTTTTAAATGATGTGTTATGTGGAACTAATATGGTTTCCTTTAAAACCGCTCAGAACCTGAGTACTCTCTTTAATAAATGAAAAATTGCCACTGTTTCTGTGATGTTACTTGGACTGGTTGGTGTGTTTTTACAGGGAAGATTTAATGTAAAAAAAAAAAAAAAACATCCTTTCCAGCAATTCGACAAATGTGTTTTCAGAACACAGAAACAGGTCCCCCTTATTTCCCCCTAATTGTTTTTATCAAGTTCATCAGAGGCACTGAAGGAAGCACCTAACGGCTTTAGAGCTGCCAAGTCCTCATTTCCACTTCATTGTTATTGCTCCAGTTTATTCCATGCAGGTACTTTAAGAAAGAAGCTGTCTTCAGAGGACCTGGAGTTTAATCCATTAACAAGTTTAACACATGCTGAAATTATTTGCACATACAAAACCCAAATACGTGACTAACAGCACACTTCTTTCACGCTACTTTAACACTCCTACAGTTTTACAAATGAGAAAAATACTGTCAACTCCTGCAGAGACCTGCAAAACGACTTTAATGCATCCTTCATTCTCCATAAACACAATGCAACTCAGTGCTCTTTCACAAACACACAAATACAGAAGAGAATTATTTTCATGCACATTTTTATTGAACTGTATTATAAAATACTTTTTAATAGTTGTGAGTGCATGCGTCATCTGCCAACAGTTTGGAAGTTAAATTACAAAAGCAAGGCTTAATGTTGTGTAGTGAATTACTTGGGCACTTAAGCAATTGTTAAAAAAAATGATGGAGTTTTTTTTTTCTTAAAGTATTGAGCAGTAACAAACTGGTAACTGATATACAAAGCAGAGTTCCTAATAATAATAATAATAATAATAATAATAATAATAATAGTAATCAAATTACACTTTTTCTGTGGCACGTTTACAAAACAGAACAAAAAAAGGTCTAAATGTCTTGTATGACATTAACAGCTATCATGCATTTTGAGTTCCACATGTAACCACAAATTTGTCACGAGAACAGCTAAACATGCTAAATCGGACTACATGTGTGCTTACAAGCATAAAAACCATGATTCCTCATCCAATATTAAATAGTCTGATGCTTTCATTACAAAATAAGTTGAAGGCCTGAAGCTTTATCTTGGTGTTATAGTAAAGGATGGCGGTATACATTTCCAGTATATATTGACTAAGCACACTACAGATCAAAATCGGCCTCCGCAGCCAAGGTAATTCATTCATATTCCCTTAGATAAATCTTTATAAAACATGCATAGGCAGATGCTTTTAGTTTTTTGTCTTTTTTGTACAGAATATAGGTGCTTTATATATATATTTTTTTGTTTGTTCGCAATACTTAAAAAGAAAATTGAACACTCACAGAAATTCCAGCAAGCCACAATAAATGTATTCCCCATCTTGAATAAAACCAACAAACAAACAAAAAAGTATTTTGCAAATGATAGGTGTCAATTCCAGTTTTCAGCTCCAAGAAAATGGGTACTTGCTATCGAGCTAATTAGCCATTATACAGAAAACAGGATCAAAGCACACACACACACCAAAGAAACCTGAGGTAAGCATAATCTGTACAAAACCATAAAACGTTCCATTTTTGGCATTTCAACAATGTTGCAACATTCTTTTAAGACTGCCTAATTTAGAGCTAGTTTATAAGAGTAGCAAAAAAGGTATCAATAAATAGTCCTTATTTAGTTTGTACACCCTTTTTATGTTAAAAACGTTTTTTTTTTTATGTTCTGTCCATTTTTAGTGCTGTATTTTTGTAAACGTACAACAATTAGTAAGAAGTTACACACACAAAAAAGAAAAAAAAAATCTGTCATCCAGTAAATAAGTAAAGGCCTTTTCACATAAGATATCTCAGTTTGCCTGCTGCTGCTTCCCCATCCACAACCAAGAGCACCCCCCCCACACCCACACTTATTCATTCAGAAAAGAGTGAACCAGCGAGAACTTTTCATGGTTTCTACAAGCAAAATATTTTTTAAAGGCATATCCAAAGACTAGAGTGTCACTCTGAATCATGTTTCAAAACTCTGCCCTTTCTCTCTCTCTCGTTCTGTCACCTCCCTCTCTCCTCACGCTCCTTCCACTGCTCTCTTCTTCTCTCTGACTCCCAAATCCCCCACCCTGCACTCCTTCGTTTGACTGTAGCATGAAGAAAGAGAAGGAGGAGCCTCATCACCGCAGTGACAATGGCGGGCCGGCGCCGGCGCATCACTGGATGTTGCCGCTGCTGGCCTTGGCCTCGGTGCCGTTGGTCTCTGAGGACAGGGCCTTGTTGAGGGAGTTGAGGCTGGCGTCACAGGGCAGCGCGTCGCGGCGGGGCGGCATGCGCTCGTTGATACGGTCCAGGCCTTTCGCCTCCTCAAAGCTAGTGATCTTGTGCTGGGGCGAGAAGCCTTTAATGGCTGGGGTGGGGAGGAGGAGAGATGTTAATACAGGTCGCCTTACGTGAGGACATGGCAAACCTCTACATACAAACATAAATACACATACACACACTCCCTCTTTGTTTGTCTTATTTGTTAGCTACTCAACTGACCTATCTATGCTCCGCCCACAAATGCAGTCTTTCATTCCATAACTGTTGCAAGATTGCTTCACAGAACATTGACAAAAATCCTCTTTAGGTTGGTGTTGAAACTCACTAAATAATGTAGAGCTTCCAGTTTAAAGCTGGTCTAGGTTGTTGTAGCTAATCAACACTGGGCACAGAGTAATAGTAGCAATGCTGTTACGCATAAAGGGTCCCATTCTACAGAAGGTAATACTCACAAAGACCAAGTGTTAAACTAGTGTCCAGTGTGGACAAGACAGGGATTACACAGCACCCTTTCACAGTGCTGTGTAGTACAGAGGTAGGGTTACTACCATTCTGGGAAACTTACTTCCAGTGTTAATTTGAAACCGAACAGTGTTAGACACACTGGTGCTGTTCATAGTTAACACTCTGTGGCATTTAACACCTTTGGTCGCTCTTTGCACAAGACAATCCCTGGACACGACCGACTAATTAAAAATGTGAATAACATTTAACACTGCAATGTTTTACTGTGATTTTAATTATTTTAATGTGTACATATCGGCCACATGCTAGCTCAATTACATACCACAAAGAGAAATTCTAATCTAGCCAAAGCTAATATAATCTAGTCAAAAATTGTTATACACATTCAACAAAAAAAAAAAAAAAAATACCATACTCTACGTTTAGATATTTCTAGAGTTGTGTGCTACAGTGAATTCACTGAATCTAATTTTAAGACCGTTCTGTAAAGCTTGTCCAACCTCGCAGCAGTTGCCAAAAAATAATGTTTGTGGGCAGACCACAGAAAGGTAAACTGTGAGGGTTCATTACTAATTTGTGAATCCAAATGTCCTGATAATTAAAAACCTTCATTACTGAAGGCTGTTTCCAGCTAATTTCGCACTCATACATACTTTATTTTTTAGTAAACATGATACATCATAAAGTTTGATTATTCATGAGTTTCTGAAACACAAACTAACTCATGATACAACCGTTGTGGAAAAAATTGAGGGAAAAAACTTTAGGATAAAAAAAAGTCTTCCTGAGTAATGTAACATATAAAAAAACACCACAATATCCACACGAGTCACCATTTCTTTGGATTACAGATTGCTGCTGGAGCAATGCTGGGCTGTCTCAGTTCTGGAGGGCCGTGAAATTGAAGTGGTTTGCACAGGGCTGTTTCCCATTGGGCCGGTTGAAGGGTTGCGTTATTTCACAACACCCAGCGGAAACCACAATGCCAAGCCACCAAGAACAGAGCTTCCCACCACACTCCAAAACAAACACTACAGAGGCTTGGTGGACAGGTAGAGTGTAAGAGAAAAACAAAGTAGGGAAAGGTAGTCAAAAAGTACCACCAAAATAAAGAGGGGGAAATGGAGACAAGGAGTACATGTATGCATAAAAGAAAGGTGGTACTACACAGGAAACTGAGGAAACCAACAACTGAGAAGTTGCTTGCTAACCACGTTATGCCTGTTTGAAGCATGCAGCAAACTGGAGGAAACTGCCCACAACTGCTCAAACTAAGTGTTGAGGAGGATCCCTTTCTGGCTGGGCCTGCCATTTTGGTGAAGTGGGGGGTGGGGGTGGGGGTTGAGGTTTTTGGCCATGTTGTAGGATGAATATGTTTTACGTTGCTGCATAGCACAGGGCAGACACAGGTTATTAGCAGCGGGAAAAAAGAGAAACACAGTGACACAGCACAGCCACAGACTATTCACATGAAGAAAAAAAGCTAAACAGTAAAATAAATAGTTTTAATAATAAAATGGATAAAAAAACAACACTACTGACACAGTGGGCACCTCTTCATCTATAGAAAATGCTTAAGCACTAACAGTTACGATGTAAATAGCAGCCAAAGCCACTATTTAGGGTGCAGTTGAGGTTGTTCTTGCGGTGATCACTTTGTAATGACTGTGTGTAAAACTGAACATTTAGGCAAAAACAAAGCACAACTGCATCAGTGCCATTGTTTTAAAGGGGACAAACTATCTACACTTTGTGAACACTGACCTACAATATCATACCATTTCGTATGCAATGTGTGTGAAAAATAAAGAAGTACTCAAAACTCAGAATAACTGTCGACTCATTAACTTTTTTTTTCATGTTTGCAAAACTACGCAAAATGTATGGGATTCTACAATTTCATTAAATGTCACAATCTGTTACAGAATATTACTGGTCTATTAACATTCATAAATTCCCCTTTAAAGCAAGCGTGGCCTGTTTCACCATGTTCTCTTGTTATTTCTACTGTCGCTGAACACTACAGCACAATCTGTTTGCCCAAACACCCAACACACTCTACACAAGCTACAGTGAAATGGATGAATCCACTGGAAGCCCTTTGTCTGTTGCAAGGAGGCAACAGAAAGGGGAAAGGGGGGCATTGTCCTATTTACCTTCATCGGCCTCTATAGCCTCAATAGTAGCTGAAGAGAAGAAGGGGGGGGGTTTGCAAAACGAGTGAGAGAGGTGAGCAGAGCAGGTTACATTTGTCCAGGAACAAGTCAACGAGCAGCAAAAAGAGCAAAACGGACACATAAGAGCATTAAAAAACAGTGGTCTAACCCTGAGACGAGACCAGGGCACACAGTGATGTTTGAGGGAGAAAGAGAATGAAGAAAAACAGAGAACTGTCTGATACTGAAATATGGAGTGACGTTTGGGTGGGATTCACAAAAAGCAACAATACTTTCAAACACCACACAGAATGGAAGACTTGGAGGGAGTGAGACTGAAGAAGAGGGACAAGGGTTATAATAACCATTTCATAATCAAAGACACTTGCTGAAGGCTTGAATACATGCTATCCTGATTTAGGCTATAGCCTTCTTGTTCTCAACACCTAGATTCAACGGGGAACTGAAGTATTCAAACAACAGGAGGGATATTTCAGCTTGAAAGGGCAAACTATGGTTGTTTCATTTTATTAATGTACAGTTGTATGCAAAAGTTTGAACACTCCTAATCAAACTACACATTTTTAATGGTGAAAATAAGTGCACATCCTCTGCAGGAAACATATTTCTCATTTCAGAGCACAGTTTAACATATTATATAAATGGAAACACAAGATATAACATGGCCTATAACTTTTGTCCAGGCTTTTAAGAAACATATTTTCACCCAAGTGTGTGTGCAAAAGTGTTCTCTGTACAGGATGTGTGCTTACTTTCAATGATAAAAACAAAAAGTGTAATTTGACCAGGAGTGCCTAAACCTCTACTCTATATTATGATGTCAAAACCTCTATAACTATCTGAAAACTGCTTTTTACATAATGTGAGTATGTCATGATGAACAGACCAACAGAAATAGTCCAGTATTACATGTTACATTAACATTCATTAAAGCTACCTTTTGCGGATAAAGGCTTGTGCTGTGACAGTGACAATGTGACAGAACCCCACACCCTCCTCCTGGAGATCTTCATCCAGAGTTTAGTTCCAACCTGCATCTAACATGCTGCCCCTGTGCCTCTTACCAAACAGAAATGCACCTGATCCAGCCAATCAAGGACATCTGAACAAGTTAATTAGCTGGAGTAGGTGTGGCAGATTGTGGTTGGAAATGGATTGTACAGGAAGGAAGATCTTCAGAACCTGGGTTGGTGAATATTGGCTTATACCATTACTGGATGGAGGACAATAATAAAAACAAAAACCTCTAAAAACCAAGATTTTCACATTTGATTTTCAAAATCTATTTTAAAATACACCCAAAGAGCCCTCAAAAGAAATGACCAGTGTGGGCCATTTTCAACTTACCGTCTGCTACTGATCTCTAGTAAGAACTATAATGAATCATCAACAACCATGATATACTATTGACCATTTAAAACCAAGAAAAGATATACAAAGACATGCACAAATCTCAAAGAATGGTGGGAGAATGAAAGAACAGAAAACTCCATAGCTGCTAAGCCTAAGGAAAAGCAGGAGGCTTTGTCTGCAGCTAGGGGAACAGGATAAAGACTCATGACACTCTCACAAACACTGTGCCGATGTGCTGCTTAAAGAGCCAGCATTGAGGTAGAAGCGCTCTGCTGTCTTCTGCTAATGCTGAGGCAGGAATTCACTCTGTCTCTGGCAGGCTTCAGTCTGGAGTGCAGATCATTTAAGATCGAGTCTATCATGCGCTAATGTATGTGGAATATTTGGATTATTTGTAATTCAGGAAGACAGAGTGAATTCTACGCTTTTTTCACAAACACATCTGAAAGATACACTGCACAACACATTATGCTTGCAGTTTCTAGGAGGAAAATGAGAGAAGAAAATATTTGAGATAGCAATAAATTTCACAGAGTGAGAGAGACTCAGAGAAATAAGAGGACAAAACTGCTTATTCTACAAACCACCAGCAGAGAGCAGATCAATACAAACTGTGCACCCTGCATGTCTAAATGTAAAATGAGATATTAATCTGAAATTACATGAAAAAAAGGAAAGTAAACCACACTTCTAATGCAAATGTCACCTTTAATGAATAATAATAACTATAACTGAAAATACAGAGCAAAACCCCCCCTGCCCCACACACACACACACACACACACACACACACACACACACACACACACACACACACACACACACACACACACACACACAATTCAATCAGTGGGTTTTGCTTTGCATTTACAAGTAGAAAGATCAAACTGTAAAGAATGTGGGATGTTAAACACAGCCTACTTATACATTGAAATAAGAAAAGCTTGGCAGTAACCTGGATTTCATGTCAGTTAAAGACAAGACCACCACAGTCAAGTGTTCTCACAGCAAAATCTGCATTGTTGGATTAACACCTACAACGTTCCATTTAAATTCAGGTACACTGTAGGGGTCCATTCAACACTGGGGATTCTGCTGTGCCCACTGATAATACACATGAAATAGAAATGAATCTTCTTAAAGCAACTGAAGTGTGAAAAGAGTATAATCCAGCTAAATCAGGAACTATAAGTGAATTCTCTTTTAACTCCTGGTCTTTTTGAACTCCTGGTCTGCACCTCAGAATTCATTGTAGGTCAGTTATATGTACTTTATATTTTGTAATTTTACTTTTTTTAAATCAGCTAACATACTGCATAATTGAAAAATCTAGTTTTATTCTAAAGAATATTTAGGTGACGGAATGTACACATCCAATTTCTTTCATATGTTCAGCTCTTTTTCATTGGCAAATGTGCAAACAATGCACCTAAAACCAAATGGAGGTGTACATGGGTCCTCCATGTTATAAATGTTTAAAAATGCCAGAAAGCCAATGGTGGGCTTCTTCTGCGGTAGAGGAGTGTGCAGAGATGTTTTTGTCTTACCATTCTGGAGTTTCTCTCTGCCTCCTGAGAGGACTCCGCTGGGGAGCATGCCAGTGGGAGTGAGACCCTTCAGTGTCAGCACACTTTCACTCTCCTCTCTGAAACAGAGTTACACTGACAATCACAAAACATGTACGCACTTGCATGCTTGCTATATATACCCAAACTGCCACTGTAAATACCCGTTGGTTTGTTATACACTGCGTTCCAAATTATTATGCAAAAAGTGTTTAGGAGTGATAAGGTAAGAATTTTTTCGTTCGTCAGTCGAACTCATGGATGGTGATGTGTGTCGGGGCTCTTTATATCACTGAAAGCAATTGCAGACACCTGTGCTAATTAGTTT
>JBBPCX010000011.1:15495360-15515050 GCA_037974365.1 Hydrocynus forskahlii
GACTGCAATTCATATAGGTAATTTGGAAAATCTAAGAAAAATATGATTTGCATAATAATTTGGAACGCAGTGTATACTGTACATTTTTTTAGTTGCTTTTAGTTGAATGCTATTTTTGCATTATTTATAGTTCCTACCTTAATCTTTGCATTTTTGCATATTTAATGATTCCACTGCTAGAATACTGAATCTGTCATAATACTGTATTGTTCTTGTTGGGCGCACTGTATGTTGTCTTGTCCTGTAATTTTGTACTGTTTTCTCTTGTCTTGCACTCTGTGTAGTCTTGTTTCTGTTTATACTGCATCATGGTTGTTTGGTTGTTTCATTTCACTGTGCACGGTGTATTTAGTTGAAATGACAGTAAACACTGACTTGACCTGACCTTTTACCCACACACACGCACACATCAGGTTAGGGATGTAATCACATAACCACACAAAGTAAACTGAATTGTGACTAGCATGTTAGCTTGTGGCTAGCGTGAAAGCTTGGGGTTGTTTAGGGGTTTTGTTTTAAACAGACCACTTTTATAACACTGAATGCTGTAGTAAATCCTCAGATACATTCATATATACATACATGCCCCATGTCTATTAGATATACAGCTCTGAAAAAATTTGAGTTTCACAGGTTTTATCTTTTATAGGTACAAGTATTGAACTGAACAGCTTTGCCTCAGTTTTTAAGAACTGCTGACAATTTTCAAATAAAAATATTGTTCTTTAAAGCATAATATAAAGAAAAATGACAAAACATCAAAATAAGAGAAATGATGCAGCGTTTACAGAACTTGAATAATTCAAAGAAAACAATTCTCTTGTTCACTCAAACAAATTGGCAATAATTACCTTTGAGGTACTTCTAATAGTGTTTTGCCATCTAACTGGTCACATTGCGAGTGGAGAGTGTTGATTATAGCAGTGGTTTTTATACTTTTCCTCATTAAATAAGATTTGATTCAGGTGATCACTAATCAGTACCTCATGAAGCAGAATAAGGTGCTTGTGTAGGAATTTAACAGACACTGGCATGGAATAGTTGTCATACTTATGAAGATGCTGATTTTTTTTTTTAATTTTAAGTGCAGTGGTCTCTTATTTTTTTCCGGAACTGTATGGAACTACCTACAATTAGCAATTTTCTAAGCCTAACTCATACCCTAATGGCAGTAAAAAAAAAAAAAAAAAAAGAAAAAATGAAAGAAAAAAAGAAAAAAGAAACTGCCTTCTGTAAGTCACCCCAGTTTTCTCTGTTCTTCTGACATAATGAGGACATTTCTATCATGAAAATGTTTGAAAACCCCCAGGCATCTCTTACCGTAGCACTGAGAACACTCTGGCCATCTTTCCAATGGCTCGAATCTTATTTCGGATCACTTCTTTACGTGCAGAGGCTGTGGCACCTACACACACACACACACACAAATGCACAAACACATGGGGTCACCACGAAGTTGCAGCAAACCACAACACCTCCATTTAACCATACTCTTCCCATTTCTGGAAAATAACATCTTTAGCCACAACTGAAAAGCTTCAAATACTTCAAAAGCAACCATGTAAAATATTTAAGATGCTCAGCTCTAGCCTAATGTCCAAAAAGACAAACAGCTGCATTAACTGAGCGCGGCCTCAGAGTACAATTACCCAAACCCATCAAAACCAAAGGAAGCTTACTTCAAGGGAATGGGGTCTAATTTGCTGTCTCAGCAAAGTAAAGACAGATCAATAAAGTCATTCCCTTCAGCCGCCTACGCCTCCAGACTTCAGAAGTGAAACGCATGCTAAGCATTCAGTTAGCCTGCCATTGATTCCTGTAGCCAGGGTTATATCGAGGCTAATCACAGCACTGCGCTCCACACACTTAAATTAATAACACTGTTTGCTTTAATTGAGATGCTAGCTTAAAGGAGACTGCGTAAAAACAATTCAACAATCGAGGACTGACTGTATTATCAACAGAGCAAAACTCATACACCTGTCGAATAGCACAGTTAAAAATAAGCAAGTACACCAGCCTTATCAAAGCATTCTGCATTCAGTTGATGTAAACAAAGTCATTCAGGGTGGTTTGATGTAAAAAGGTACCTAGTCATATTTCTTTACAGTTGTAGGGATATGAACCAGTTATCACAACATCCACAAGTTTGGTTAATTATTTACAATACAAAATGACAGAGGGCCTAGCCAAGTTTGTAATTTTATATGAGTTTTTACATCTGAAAAGAAAAGAATAAAAATGTTTTCTTTGTGGACTACAGACTTAAAACACCCCTCATGTACCTCTTTCTCATCTCTTATCACAAACAATCTGAACAGGCCCTAAATATATTCCCCCATATATAAAAATTTAATGTAGTAATGTTAGGTAAGGTAGCTTTTACAGGCATTAAACACTTCAGATGTCTGGTTCCCATCACCACTGTGAACAATTCACATGCAACAATTGTCTAAAGAATGGTACTTTGTTTACATCTTAACCATTAAATTATGAGACAAATGTGTAATCTTCTTTAAGTACATGGAACATATCTTGAAATATCCTTCAGCAGTTTGTTCATAAAATCACGAGGTTGAAGAGACTAACAGGGGAAGTTTGAGAAGGTTCAAGAGAGATTAGAGGAGATGAAAATGAATGGAACATGAAAATGGATTTATAAAAGAGAGTCTTCAAAACTGAACTGAACTGCAGGCATATCCACTGACAAATAGTCAGTACATTATGCGATGTGATAGCTTTTAAGTCATATTTGATCAACATCCTTATCCTATCTGAGTAACATCTCTTAATATACAGTCAATCCTGGCCTACGCTACAGCAAATGCAATGTCATTACCTACCGAGAGGGCTCTAAATTTGGGTCGACAATCAGTGCAGTCAAACACAAACACAAACAACCTGGTCTACCCTGAGATAATTCAAACTGGTATTAAACTATCTAGGTGGACAAAAGTCAGCAGTGTTAGTATGAATGCCTATAAGAAAAAAGTGCTTGATCCTGTTGTTGCACAAACCGTTAGAGAAAGGTACAAACAAGTAGCAAGGCTGCACTGTGCACACAGCAGGGCATGTGGGCGGCTGTACCTTTCTTGGGGGGATATATTAGCTGTCCTTCTCAAGAACACCCCCAGAAGAAAACAGAAAAAGAACAGAAGAGTGATCAGTGGATGAGAGAGAGAGAGATATTGAAACAAAGACTATGTAAGAAAGAGAGAAAGAGATTGAAACAAAGACTATGTAAGGAAGGGTGGGGAGTAGACAGTTTGAGAGAGAGAAACAGAGAGAATAAAAGATACATGAGAGAGAAGGAGAGAGAGAATATGGGAGAGAGGGGGAGAGGGAGAGAAATGAGAAAAAGATGGAGAGGGATAGAAAAAAGGAAAGAGAGTAAAAGACAGGAAGACAGAGACAGGGGGAAGAGTAGAAGAGAGAGGGGATAGAGCGAGTGAGAGAGAAAGAGAGCAAAAGAGGACAAAAGAGAGCAAGAGAGAGCAAGAGAGAGCGAGAAAGAGAGTTAGAAAGAGAGACAGAGAGAAGCCAACTGAGACCCATGGAGTAAAAAGAAAGGAAATGCCTGACAGAACAACTGTGGAAAAAAGAAAAGATATTGATTAGATAAAGCAATAGGAAGTGAAGTAACCTAGAAAAAAATATGCAAAGAGAAGAGTGGCTGTGAGAGAGGGAGCGAAACAAACAGAATGGAGAGGTAATAAGTAAAAAGAAAACAAAATATTGTTAAAAAAAAAAAGAAAAAAAAAAGAATGAACGATCCAGAAGAATTGTGATTAACCCAATTCTATCAGAACAGAGAGGTGGATAAGTGAGAGCATAGTGAGACGTTAGTGTTAAAAAGTGGAACTCATTCAAGCTTGGCCTGTACACGCTAATACTAACAGTAAAACCAGTTTAAAGTTTTTTGTAGTTTTGTCTGTTCTGAGCACTAAACTCTGGATCCCTGTCCATTCATTCTTCTGCTTTTATTTAATGCTCTCCTACTGGGTTTCCTCTACACCTTCCTGTTTCAACATGAAACATGATACAAGTGAAACAAAGTTGATGAGATAAAGAGGCTAGGAAAAACAATATGGGAAGAGTCATACATCCCTTTGCGAAAAGCAATGGATCTGTATGTCATGTCAAGATTGTACAGCTTGTAGCTGTAAGTCTACATCAAAACACTGAAAAATTTTAAGAATTATTAAGAATAATTCCATCAGAAAGCTGTTTAAACATTCATAGCATTTGTTGAATGTAGCAGCTCACACTACATAAGCTGTACAAAATGCTAAAAATATAAAATCCTTTAAATATGTCAAACAAGCCTAAATACCTTGATATTGAAATCTACAACTGAATCGTAAAATACTAGAGTATCTTAGAAAAATAAACATAATCTTTATCAATCTGAACATCTTAATGATCCGGCATACTTTAAAATATCTGCAGCATATTTACATCCACATTCAGGTCAGTTAAGAAGAAATCTTTGAACAATTTGTTTACTGCAAAAGTAAATGTAAATCTAGCCACTGAAAACTAGCGCTACTAAGAAACTATGACTTATATTTTGTCCATATACTTTTACTTCAAGACCTTAATTTCCTTAGAGTTAACTGCAGGTTAATTACCAACCCCAGTTGAGAAGAAGTTGGCAATCACTTATATGTAATCAGAGAGCCTCTCTAGCTTATCCATAGACACATATGCTGTAGGTGTAGTCCTTCATCATATATAGAAGAGTTTGATGAAAAATTCAGATAATACTGAACAAAAAAAATGAACTAATACTGAACTGCTAACTAGTATTATGTAAAAAAAAAAATCAAGCTGGCCATTTACTTTGATTCACTGCTAGCACTTCTGGTCAAAATATCTCTTAAACATGTCATGCAGGCCATGGTTTAGGACTTCAGCAGAAGTTTTGCAGATATTTAAAACTGCTTGAGCTGGATCAGTAAGTAAAGAGTTTCAATAATAAAAAAAAAAAAACCTTGAAGTGGATGGAGGAGAAAGGGCATCTCCTTATGGTGATCCAGAAAGGGGTTATTTTAATTTGAAGGCACATTTTATCTGACTTGTATGAATGTACAGAAACTGGAGATTAAGGCCTTACTGTGTGTGTGTGTGTGTGTTCATTTCCTTACCATCAATCTCCTCATCTGTGGTTAGTTCATCATTGGAACAGATGCTCAGTACGTTTACCAACATCTCAGTGACTGAAGACAAGAAGACAGAGAAAGGGAACATATTATAAATAGCTGCTTTGTGAACAGTCTCCTAAACAGTAAAAAGTCTTTGCATTAAAGCTGCACAGTATATCAATTGTTTTAACTGTTACTGTGATAGCGGCCTTTCCAACATTAATCAAAGAATGTTGCAATATACAAATGTATGCAATATGCTTTCTGACAAATCACAATGTGTTTCGTGTGCATCTCAATCCTCAATCTGTGTGTGTTCTGATTAAGGCTGTGACAAACAGTCGCTAACCTCGCTAACAGGAATGTTTACTGATCGTAGAATTATTAACATTTTTTTAAATGGTCAGTAAATGGTAATTGAAGAAACAAGTCATTTAAATAAATGTTTAACTGTTTGGAGACATGAGAAACCCAAGGCATTCTTTTCAACTGTAATTTTTTGTTTTCAGCCATATTAAATTTAGCAACAATTTTAACTGAAACTAAAAATTTTCACATTTACCACTTTAGAGTAAAACTACCCTGAAAGAAGTTCACAAATGGTTAAATATTAGGTTATGGTCACTGTTCATTTACCTTGAAAATCATTAACATGGCAATTTTTGTGTTAGAGCCATTACTTAAAGGTATTTTTCAGTGCAACAGGAAGAAAATCATTAGACCAGGTTGACAAATATTTGAAATAGTCAGAATCTGCAGCCCCAGTTTTGTAAAAAAAAAAAAAGTATTTATAATAGTTGTAAACTTCATTGGTCACAATTGTGGACATCTTTAACCAGGTCCCATAATTGGATCAATGTGCAACCCTCAGCTTGAAAGAATGAAAGTGTGTGTGTTCAGGGGAAACAAACCTTTCTCCCCGACGAAAGGCAAGGACCAGGTGAAGACGTCCATGAAGTTGGGCAGCCAGTAGGGGTGAGGGGAGCAGTTAAACTGCCGAATGTTCATGACGTTATTCTCATATTTCAGCACAGCAGCTACGTGCATAGAGAGGAGAGGCGAGTTAAACGTGACAAATTTCCAAACTATCCATTAATATTCTTCATGCCTCCAAACTCGCTATCTATTTCTTTCACTCACACCCACGTTTACACCATTGATCAGTGTTATGCTGACCACTTGTGGAGTAGCTGAATAAATACTATGCTGGCGATCACTCCTCCATCTCACAATAACTCTTGTTCACTCGTAGGGGCTGAACGCTGGAGAAATACCTTCAGAGGCACATGGCCAAGACTTTGACCAAACAGGTTTATCTATGAAGTGTTTACGGGAACCTTAATCCTGTCTTACCTATTGCCTTGCCAATGATACTTTAAAAACCTAGTGTTTGGCACATGCATCAACATGGGTCACAGCAAACTGTATTAGTAAGTGGAACTTAAGCTTTGTGTGTGGTACTGTCTATCTTATTTATCACTATATAAAAGAAACATGGTGCTACCTGTATTGGTTGTTACATATGGTAAGCACTTAGATCACTTAGTGCTTATTATTAATTTGTATAATACCATAAATAGTAATAATATAACAACATAATCTTATTCATGTTTTCTTGCTCTAAAACGTAGCTGGTGATGACAGACAAAAATGAGAACGTATTACTTTTTGAGCTTCTAAGTTCACAAACGTATAAATCAATATAAATGTGACAAAAGCATAAAGAAATCATGTTGTTAAAGGAGAAGGGCAGGCTGAAAAACTAAATACTAGACGCTAGACACTTTTTTGCCTCTTCAATAAAGGGTTAAGTGTACTAATTCAACAACATCTCAAAATCTTATCTGTATTGAGTCAAGGTTACTCTCGGCTATTGAGAATGGAGTAGTGGCAGCAACTCCTCCTTGTGTGCCCCAGATAATGAAAGCTGACACCAAACTCTCCAGCTTGCCGGGAGGGACTTTCCCCTGTTCCAGAGTCTCATTCTCGAGTGAGAATAGCAGGTTGTCATGTGTTGCGGAGGGTAGGCCAGCTGTCAACTGCAAGCCAGACGGAAAGACCCAAGGGCATGTCTCCACTTAACGTCAAACTTTCCTCAGTTATCGCGTACAGCATCTGCTATACAACCTACAGAATCCAACTCACAAGGCAGAATACAATTTATAGACGGTTACAATTAGCCAGTCTATGGCACCGTGAACCCATCTATTTCTGAGGTTATTTTAAAAAAACGATGCAATTTTGAACACAACCACAAGGTGGCTCCTGAGCCCACTCAAACAGCTTTTTGTTCCATAAAAAACATACAAATAATCCATCCAGGTATTAGAAAAATTTACAGAGAATTTAACGCTCATCAATGGAAATGTGCTGATTAAAGATTTTTAAAATGTATGCAATTTGCTAATGACAAAGTTATTTAACATCTTCCAGGAAAGAGTAAAAAAATCAAAACATGCACCTGCTTTTAGATGGAATCATAATTCATAGCTATAAACACGCAAAGTACTAAGCAGGTACCTTTCCAGTCACATTGAGAACATTGCTGAAAACAAAACAAAGATAGAAAGCTAAACAGAACAAAGTAATTTGACCTTACAACAGTTGCTACAAAATGCATGTGTGGGCGAAGCATGAACAATAAACAATCTTAAGAGCGCAATGGCCCACTGCAAATCGGGTTAGGGGATATAATAAAGATACAGCATGGTACCATAATATTATGAATTTACAATTTGTGATACATCACAATGTTTAACACTGGATGAGCTAAAATGGACTACTGGTGCCTTACGTAAAAATACCTCCTAAAGTTATGAATACAGTGATTTTCATTGCACGTTTCACACACTGCACTAAATTCATTTAAACAGTACTATATATTTCCTGTTTTACATTAAACATACAAGTGCTTTTAGGTACTGATGATATCCAGAGAGGCATTTTATGACAACGAAAAGTACTGCTATTCTGCCCAGCCCAACATCTAACCACAACCCAATATCATACTTCTGCTGCCAGAGCTGAAAACCAATCCTGGACCAGCATCAGAGTCATCTCTTATCTGGAATCCCCCACTGTTGTGCCATTGACAGATGGAGGAACCCTCCGTGCTTTAATCAATGCTTGGAATGAGCTCAGCGTGCTGGCAGGGACGCTGGCCATTACCCCTGCTGATTCTTGCTATGCTCCTCCACACCGAAACCAAAACACTGGTTAGTCGTTCATTAGCTACGACAAGGCAATCCGGCAGAACTGCTTATTTATGGCTTTCTTTTCTCCGTTCTTTGTCGCAGGACTGCTTGTGCTTTGGCAGGGGGTTGCCTTATTGACTCATTCCGCATGGGTAGAGCTGTGGCATGCAGGGTCTGAGACTGACGGACAGCTGGAGGGCTCAATCTGGCAAACCCTGGAGAGTGACGGACAGGGCAAACATCCCGCCCACGCCGCTGGATTTACAGCAGAGGTCGATCAGCCATCAATCTCGACGCATACCATGGCCCGACTTCATTGGGATTGATCCCCATCATCCTCCACCCAAGCACGTCCTCTTCAATCAGCCTTAAATGAATGCATTCAAGTCGTGCTGATGCAACCAGTGCTGTGGGTGATGATAGGGAAACTCATTGTGGCAACGTAGACAAAATGCACCACTGCTCATAGCTGTTTAATGGCAGCTGATTTTTCGAAAGAGCAAACAGGGATGCAGGTCGGGAATGAACCCTGCTTTGAACAACGAAAACCTCCAACAGTGTTGCACCAGAGCACACTAAAGCGAGCAAATAAGCTCAGTAGCATAGTGTAAAGGGACTTGCTGCACAGCATGTTAGCACAAATATAACAGACTGAGGGAATATGGTAAAAACCGATACACGGATTAAAACACAACGGCAATACTGTAGCTATTTTGCTGCAATGCACTCTACCTCGCAATGACAATTTATTCCCATTCATCCACTGAAGATGGGGGTAGAAAACTGCTTTCTTCTCTCTATGTAATGCAAGGCAAAGCTATTTTAAGCTCATTACCTTCGCCTTAGCAAAGCTTGGATCAGATATTAAAGCTGGAGAAAGATTAGTAAGCAGCAAAGCAAAACAACTGAAGAAGCTAAGAATAACTGAGCTTGTCAAAACAAGAGAGAGTGTTTCTTTGAAGGCGGCCATCTCGGAAAGACGAGTTCTGAGTTTGTACCTGCAACCTAATCTTTCGGCTTTTTCTCTAGTTTGACAGATTTCTTGTCATGTGTGCGTAGGGCCTACTGTTCTGACTGCTAAAACTTCTGAAATATGACCAACATAATAAGAACATGTAAAAAGTATGCAGCCAGAAAACACACATACATGGGTATAGAGGTACACAAAATCAACCAAGCAAATACACTGGCAACAGACACGAAACATAATCACACTAGTGGGTCTGTGTATGTATGTGTGTAGTGACTGATCCATCTTCACTTTTTCATCACTGAGAGGACGAGAGAAAGTGCAGCATGGGTAAAATGACCAAACACCCACTCACTCTCTCTCTGAAAATGCTGACTAACTGTGCATGGGTCTATATCCTGCAGCTCTGCAGGACCACTGCATGCCAAGCCTGGACAACTGCCAATGTGCGATCTCTCTCTCTCTCTCGTTCTCTCACACACACACACACACACACACACACACACACACACACACACACAGAGTTACCTTTATTATTGTAGACATCTAAGTAGTTGGGGGCCGAGAAGATAGTGATGAGGGAGGGGAAACCTGTAGTCTGGCTCTTTCTGTACATGCGATACCTGATGAAGACAAAAGCTCCACGGTCATTATCATTATCCAGCTTACTGAATCCATAACCATCCACATCACAGTCACACTGGGCCATTTGTCTTGTTCTGCACTATACTTCATTCTATATTCCTAACAGGCCACGCTGCCTTTGCTCTGTGGGATTTTCCCTTAGTGCTCAACTCCTCACTGCTATAATCTATTAGACTATGAGGCTAGCAGGGAGTCCAAGCTACTCAAACAATGACTCAGCAATAGTCAATGAAATTCTTGCTGTGCACAGTGTTCAAATGAACTGACTAAGCAAGAGCAGGGTAATTTCATTTAAAGCTGGGGTGAGTAAGCAGAAGCATTCAACAGAAGCTCTCCTCATCATATAGAAAATCTTGTAGGATTATTTTCTTGCTTAAGAAATACATCAACAACTAGTATAGAATAATATACTATCAACACGGGTGTACCACTTTTAGCTGTTTAGCGAAATTTATAGAAAAAAACGTTAACTGTATCATATGTCCCCTTACTGGGTGTCTCAGATATTTTAAAGGAACATTTGAAAACACAATTATAAATAAACATGAAGAAAACATAAATCTCGTTTTTTAAGACATTTGTTTAGCACAGAGAACCAGTACTACAGATGCATGGGTTAACTTCATCAACTTTAATAAAGCTATGATAATGTGATCAATTCTGAGCAGTGATATGGATGAACAGTTATATTAAATCATTGGTTCTCCTTGGAAAGTACACTGGATGAGCCACTTACCCAGCATCCTGTGCTTCATGAGCCCGTATGACGGATAATAAGTTATTGTGTTGTAGGAAGTCACACACAGCAGGATAACTGTGGAAGAAAAGGAATATTTAATTTGCTAAACCGATGATGTCATTCTGCAGATACCAAAAATGGAGAAGATCAAGGTCACTGGCATCTAGGATTGCCCGAGGAAGGATGGAATTAGATTTAAATGGTAAAAGATATAATATATTCCAACAGTACAAAGCACACTACACATTAAAAGTCCATCACAGTAATCTTCGAGGAAGGACATTTCACATTAAAACAGTATGCAACGTGTGTTTTTGAGACGGGGAAACCTCAACACTCATGAGATCAGCGGTGGAAGCCAAAAGCAAATGCTGTCAGCGATCGTGAAAGGCTAAAAGTGAGTTTCTGCACTTTTCCATACCACAACTCTCCTCCCTCTAGAAAGAAGCGTCCTGGAACTTTCCCATGTTTACAACTGGCTTCGGTGACGAGTCTACTCCACGGCTACCTCCAACTACTGAATAAGCTGTCAAAACTGAAACTACTTCTTAAACAAGCACCAGTGAAGGTACGTGCTTGTACAAATACACTCATAAGAACACCAAAGGAATGACTTACTTCCCTGGTTTTGCAAGGCATAAAGGCTGGAAGCCACACAATATAAGTTGATATTATGTGAAGATGGTTTAGTAGATTCACCACAAATCCACCAGAGAATGTTGACTTTTCAATAGAACTCATTAAAAGCAATACAATATAATAACGTTCTCAGCTGCAGTTGTTTTTGTCTGTCTATTTTTAAAGGGTTGAATGAATGCTTTTTTTGACAGATGATCACATAACTGCGTGCAAAAGGCTAAATTCAAACGACTTTGGTCAGCAGCCATGGTTAGCAGGGCGTCTCCTCATACTCATCCAACGTCAATAATGGAAACATTTATGTTTCAGGGCAGCATGCATCTATGCCTGCTAATTTGGGTTCATTTGGAACTGCGTTAACTGCAGTGCAAAATAAATCCTGGGGAAAAAAAAAATTCAAAATAGCCCCACGCGAGGATAATTTTTCAACAGCTGCTAAGCTCAAGATCCATATGGTCTATAACCATGGGGTTCAATGAGAATGCAGTTCAAAAAAAGTGCAAAAGTGAAAAGCATTTTTCTTGAGATGCTATCCTTCACCTTCTTGCTGTCAACTGGTCAGTTTGCAATCAATAATTTTTTTTCCTGTGAAACTTGGCATATGGCCTGCTAGAAAATGCTAAAGGCATCTTTATTAAACACATAAATGAGTGCTTCACTTACAAAAGTCTAGCTAAATGTAAGCTATTTTCCCAGCTTAAACTCCTCAAAGGACTGGCGGTCAGTTCTGAAAACTTGTTGGGTGCATATTTGAATTGTGTGCAATTAACCGGCTGGCTACATGTGTGAAAGAATTACAAGGGCTTTTGGTGGAACGGGACAGGATGTTTTTTTTTTGCTGACAGTATGGGGAAGAGGCAGGAGTAGTTTGCTGTTTGGTGTCTATTGCTCAGGGCCAGGCTTGTAAAGTCGCATAGGCAGTATGCTTCCAATTACACCCTACTGACTGAGAGGGAGACAGCGAGAGGGGCATTTATTGATGCAAAAGGAAGCTACTGCCAAGGTCTACCTATATTAAATGCAGTACTTCCCTGGCATCTTGTATCTCTCTTTTTGACGCTTCTGCCACATTAATGGAAACTAATGGCACATTCTACTGCTTTCCAAATACTTCATAGCATCCCTTTAGCATTTACATTGTAATTTCACATTAGAATAAACTGTTCACCCGAAATGCCATAGAATCTTTTAGCCAGGGCTCCAAACTGGTCTGAGGCATGAAAAGCAGAAAAGGTATTTTTCTGAACATAACCTCTTTATATTAAATTACAGATAACCAGGCCTGTTTTTGTTTATGGTAACAGATTATGATAACTGAGTTAGACTATCTATGCATTCATAAAATTAATTACTGGCTATTTGACAACTGGATACTTTTGTTCATTTACAAACACTAAATTTTCATAATGTGTGTGTATGGGAACATGTTCTTGTCAACACAAACACAACTAATAGCGTTCAACCCCTTCTATTTAATTGTGCAAAACTGGATTAAAACATTTTTGAACTGGTTTACAATTGTCATGTTGGGGTTGGAATGCAAGAATATAAACATTAAAACCCTGTCATTTTTAATCTACTGCAATCTGAGTTTCAAAATGCCAGCCTGACTCCAGCATTTCATAGTTCCTTTCCAAGCCAAAAATCATACATTATGTCACAGCTGTCAGTAATTAATATCATACGCCAATAGATGAACTCCACATATTCATTCTGTCTACACAGTTACAAAAACAGTTCTACAGAGCCATCTGTGCTGAGAAAAGTCAATAGAAAATAACCAACTATATTTTCAAATTCATCCAAATGAATCCATATCCTAAACTACATATAGATAAGAGCTATAGTGTATTTTGTTTATATGATTTCTAATCAAACCTGTGGGCAACTTACTGTAGCAGCAGTAACCATGTGGGGTAAAACACTGTTATTGCTGTTATACATTCCCAGAGCTCTAAAGATATCTGAAGGTAATTTAAGTGTTGTTGTTGTTGAGGCAGTTGCGGCAAATTATGAGGCACGGAATGTGTTATGGGTTACATTTAAAAATGACCCTTAAAAATTCAGCTTTGTAATGAATTGCTAATTAATAGTTTCATGATAATAATGAATACTTCAGAAACTCCTACTGCTCTCAGTAGGAAAAACATTGGTGCGATGGACATTTTTTATTTTTTTGCCACAGGGTATTTTTACATAAAGCTTTATCTTTTCCCACTAAATATTTCAGAACCTTTGAAAGACTACATATGGTGTGTTACTGTTCAGTTAAGCCCCTGTATAATTGATTGTGGCCACCTTAATACATCTGAAGAGAAATGTGAAAGAGAGCACTGGTACTGTTGTTTCACTGCATGTTCTGTATTGTGTAATTTTCCAGCACCTGTAGAAGTAGGAGCAACCTCGCACTGTGTTGTGTGTGAAGTGGTCGTGGTTCTTCTCGTTGCCAAAGTCTTCCAGCGGGTCTGACCAGAGCAGGTCACACATTGGTCCGTACGCGGGAGGCTCCTTGAATCTGTCTAACTGAAGATGGTAAAGATATGGTCAATTTGTAGTCACCTTCCATTTAAAAGGTTGAAGGTAGTCTTTGAAAAATCATTTAAATTCTAAAACTACCAAGCCTATGCGCTGCATCAGTCAAACAAATTAACAGCAAATATGCACTGCCTTTCTAGAGGTAGTCTTGATAAACCCAGTTATCATGAGCTCTACAATGAGGTGCAGATTCTGCACTACATCACAGCGCAACACACACAGCGTAAAACAGCAGCTACACCACCTCGCCTCATCTGTGATTATTTGATTCACTAGTTCAAAATGACTGGCTTGTATCTGAAACGCTCTCCTACTCCTTTCTCCAAATTCCATTTAATCACTCTTTGCCCAGTCAGGAAATTGCCTAGAAATTGAGGGGAGAGTCGTGGGAATGTAGATGAACCATATGCATCACACAATAATCTCACTGCAGTCGATCAAAATCATTCTGTAGATAACAAACAAAGTAAAGACCTTGGTAAAGGCTCACTCTGAATCATCAATCCATGTGATCACAGACTTGATAGTAGGAGCATTTTGTCCAAAACACCTAATCTGTTCTACCTAAATCTAACTCTAAATGAGTCAATTTCTTCTGGGGGAAATAGAGATGTGCAAACAATTTTGTCTTCTCATATCTGGCAGAAACCATTCATAAGCAAGGCATATGACAATGGGCCTTACAAATGGTCCATTCAATTACAGGGGAGGAGAGTATGACTGTAGCATCCGGGGGCCTTTCATTGGAGGCGAGGAAATTGCATAAATTGCGTTCTTAAGTGTTTTAAATCTGCTTACACTCTTTGTATTTGCACTGGGTCTCATCCACAAACTGGATTACAGAAAAATGCCATCTAGGCTTAATGACAGAGTCCTGGTTAAAAAGAACAAGTTAAAGGAAATTGAAAAGTCTGTTTCAGTCAGTGGCAAAAGGCAGAAATGAAAGGCCAATAATGAAGGAGGCTCTCTGTATATTTATGAAATATATCATGCACAGCAAAGCGCATTAGCATATATGAATATTCACTTCTTACTTTGGGGGGAAAGTGTTGAATGTTAGGCTACATTATCATACTGCTAATCAGGACCTCTGCACCAGGTGTTATTCCATTAGCATACTTATTGGGATCTACATTAAGTGATCTAACTATTAAGCTAAATCCCAGCAGTGAGCTTAAAAATTGTTGGATGAGGCTGATGGTGGGGTACACATACTTTTCTGATGTCATCGAGGTTTGAAATTTCAGGTGACAGTCCTCCATGAACGCACAGAAACTGCTGGTTCATGAGTGCGGCCAGGGGGAGGCAGTCGAAGGCGTCCATGCACGCATCGTACACCCGCTCAGAGTACTTAATTCTACCTGTCAGGGACAAAAAAGAAGGCCAAGTTGAAACAGCAGGGAGGAAGGAACGCCAGCCAGCCAAAACAAACATCAAAACGCACTAACACACTGGTCCTGTGTGCAAACCAGAGGCGGGCAGTCTTAAAAAGGTTATCTAAACACATGCAACAGACAAAAAAACAAAACAAAAAATAAAAAACCCACATGCCCAAAAACAAGCTTTTAAAATCTTACCCCCTTTCTAAAAGCAACTGCTATGACGAGTATAAACATCAAAGTGAGCAAGTAATATACGCTGAACAAAAAGCACCTTTACTTTTCTGTGCAGACTTGGAGGAAAATGTGGCAGCCTGTGACCTGAACAGGCTCTGATTGTTTTGATTTTTAAACAGTTTACATTGGGAAGAATCCCCGCTAAAGCAGAATATAGGCGTGTTCTGGTGCTGAATTGGCTGTTGTACTTACATTCCTGTTTAAAGGTGAAATACTCTGTTAAATGTCTACATTCGTGGTTCCCGCGCAGCAAAAACAGTGTTTTGGGGTAAAGGATTTTTAAGGCCCATAAGTACAGCACACACTGGAAAAGAAAACAAGTGATGGGATGTTACTGTTGATAATGTTCAAATACACTGAACATGTTTCTTGTTAGGTATGGAAAATACAGAACTCTCGAGAGTAAAGAAAAGACTTTCTACCGTTGATGTAAAACCTCCAAAACTTAAAAATAAAAGCAAAACACGTACTTGGTGAATGTGACTGAGTATCACTGACGAAATGTTCCTGAAGAAAGCAATTACGAATCTAAAAGCTATCATGCTGTTTATCTGGCTGGGAAAAAGCAATCTGCTATTGGAACTCAAAACCTACAATATATGCAGATGCATATTCTGATTTTTGCACTTTGACCAAATGCAATGCAAACTTACTTCAATACTGAAATATCCTCTGTCCACATAATCGCCCAGGAAAAGGTAGCGTGTGCTGGCTGGTGACCCACCGACCTCAAACAACTTCATCAGGTCAAAGAACTGCCCATGGATGTCTCCACAAACTACAAACACAAAATGCAAGGGAAAAACATGGCTGAGAAAACAGAGTACATTTATTATTTACTGCATTTTTCTAATGACATGCACACTGATTATTACAGTAGTTACATATCATTTTAATCATCATCATCATCCACATCTCTAAATTAATCAGAGTAAATAAAGTGCATGTAAACGAGTGACACCTGTAAGCCCCTATTAGTACAGTTTTCAACAACGCGTTGCTCTCCATTCACAATGGCGCGCATTTCCATACAGAGCTGATGTCAGGGCTTTGAAGTGGCGCAGGTATAGAAAGCTTTCCCTCCATCTTGTTGCCAACTAACAGTGCTTAAGGCTTTTCAAATAAAGCATGTCACCTGGCCTTTTGTTTTGTAAATAATAAATGCATCAGAGCTGCGGGATGAAATGCCCCTTTGTACAATAAACAATGCGTCCAGAGCCCCAAGCAAAGCCTCACTTTCATGGAGCGCAGAGCGGAGTGATACAGTTATTGAGATGACCCTGTACAGCAACAGTGTAAAGGGGTACTCAGTTGTTTTGTCCTGTAATGAACTGCATGCACTGCCTGAAGGGATCAAGGTTTTAAAACATGTTCAGCTCCTAAAGGGTTTGTTTTTTTGTTTTTTTGTTTTTTTTTAACATCTTCAACAGTTCAACTGTTGGAAAGGTCTAACGGCACCTCCTGCCTGTATTCACAATATAATATTGTTGTATGAATATGGTGCAAAATACATACAAAAACACTCAGGCATTTTTGACATCTGCCACATCCATACTGTGTCATTGGTTAAAGTATTTTTTATTAATTTTCCAGCAATTACTAGAAGAAAAGAAAATCTGCTGATTTCAGCACCTGCCTGATGCAAGTGTGTTTTGAGGCAATAAGTTTCTGTTCTTTTCTAAATACAGGGACATTTTGGGGTTTCTGAGATTGAGGTAATCTAAAGTATGATACAGAGACAGCAGATAAAAGTTAGGTTGAAATATACAGGAGTATTTCTATAAGAATCCTTCCTGTTCTATATGTTTAGTCTACGTTTCATCAATCATGCAGCTAAAGCACTGATGTACATCGCTCTGGATAAGAGCATGAGAAATGTAAACGTACAGCGTAATTATTATTATTTTTTTGATCAATTATCAGTTGATATCTCACACAATCTGAAAGTGTAGCTGATTCAAGTGTAGCTGATTCATCTGGGATATTAAATATCCCGATCAATACAAACAGTTAAGTGTGCAAAAATGTTAAGTTTGCAAAAGTTTCAAAGGCACATGTTTGTATCAGTAAACTTTAAAAACAACTTTTAGACCTTTGTCCTGTATTAGCAATGGTATGCCTGAAAAGGCACACAATCCAACTGCGAATGACCTAAAGGTATAGCCAAGTCTATTTATAAAGGAAAAATTATACACTATTACCCCTTAAATGTCTCTAATGGAAAAAGCGGTTAAGGGAGAGAACATGTAATTCAATGACATTTAACACAGGCAGTCGAGTCACATGAATTCACTTTTTAAAAGGTTAGAAATTTCAGGCAAAGTGATTGGACTGTTCAATGACCTTTTTGTCATATACCTTGCATGTCGCAACTGCATATATACATACAAAAGCACATAAATGAACATTTACTGTGCTTTTTTCCTTCTTAAATAGTTTATTCTCGCAAACTACGACTATACTACTGATGTACACTTAAATATGACATTTTTCTGCGCACAATTTCCATTTGTCTGCTGAGTTCAATAAACTGGAACAAAAATTTAAAATAAAATATATAACTTTTGTACAGGTCATATATTTTATCATACTGAAATATTTTCCAATATGTCAAATTCAGTAATTAGCAGTAGTGACATGTGTTCTGTAGAGGACGTGGACTTATTTTTACTTAGAAAATCAACAAAGCATTATTTTCCTGGGGTGCCCTTTTTTTTTTTTTTTGCACACATCTCCGTATTGCGTTTCGTGAAAACATCATAAAGTTTTGGAATGCTGTCTACAGGAAAAGGGACAAAAACATGAGCGTAACTTGTTTTTTGCCAAATGAAGCTGAAAATCTTTAAATTAAAAAAAAACAAAAAAAAAAACTGGACAGCAATAATGACGAATTTGCTGTGAAGACGATGATCATTGCTGTATCTCAGTGTCGTAATAGTGGGCTGGCGTTGTGACACTCTTCTTGCATTTCAAAAGGATGCAACAAGTTTAATCCAAGTCTAATAGAAGACATCATGTTTATTCCCCCTGTGAAACTGCTGAGACGGCTCACTGGGGCTTAAATACACCTGAGGCTTATTTTCGGCGCATTCCAACATGTTAGTTTCATTTGCCAGCATGAAATAACTGATGGGAAGCACACCCTCTGAAAGTGCTCTACATGAAAAGCAAGTGCACGCAATAAGACGGCTGACATAACACTCCTGTAGGTGCACGCTGGGACGCACATTTCCATGGTTACAGTGGATTGCAGGCTCTGTTACAGTATCAATTTGAAATTCAAATGCTATTTGAAAAACGGTCTTTCCATTCCTTAAAGCCTATCAATATTTCCAGTGTTTCTGTCAAACGTGCCTGCAATAAATTACCCCATCTCGATCCGCCATTGCGTCGCTCTAATAACATGGCACAGCTTGGCTGATTCCTCTGGTGGTGATGTTTACGCTGCTTTGTTTGTCTGTCAATCTGGCAACCACATTAGTCATATCCCCCTTTATTCCACATTCATGAAATCAGAATGAATTTCTTAAAGACAGCATCCTCTATTACATCTAGAGTGCTGTTTGCTGAAACTTATTAAGGTATGATTCATCCTCAGGGTTTCTTGCATTAAGACTACTTTGTGCAACAGAAGTCTGTTCAGTCTTGTCATAATCGCTATCAGACCATTATGTAAAAGCCCAAAGCCTTACAGATAAGCAAAATGCTTTTTTTCCCCCTACTATGCACGACACAAGGAACGTTTTTCTCAAGGAATTATTTCTTACTTTGAAATCAAGTCTCTCTTATCAACAGCTACGGAGTTGTTCAGCAAGATTTTTTTTTATGAATATTAAATACTGTGGGTGCAGGCTCTGATTAAGACTACAGTGACCATTAAGGTGCCCCATCTCATACAGCTCTTAGTTTTTTTGTTTGTTTTCTAAAAATAGTTACTGGGAAAATGACAGCGGAACATTCTGCATCATTTTAGGAGAAACACTAATTAGGAACAAATATGAGAAAATGTTTCCTCTAACAGAGAGAGGGAGAGAGAGAAAGAGAGAGCGAGAGTGAGAGACAGCGAGAGAGACAGAGACAGCGAGAGAGACAGAGACAGAGAGAAATAGAAAGACAGAGACCGAGACAAATAGAGAGAGAGAGAGAAAAAGAGAGAGAGAGAGAGAGAGAGAGAGAGAGAGAGAGAGAGAGAGAGAGAGAGAGAGAGA
>JBBPCX010000011.1:15516170-15534106 GCA_037974365.1 Hydrocynus forskahlii
AGAGAGAGAGAGAGGGAAAGAGAGAGAGAGAGAGAGAGAGAGAGAGAGAGAGAGAGAGAGAGAGAGAGAGAGAGAGAAAAATTGGTTCCTACAGCAATGACATGCTGCTGCCACTCAGGATGACTTATGCCGTCATTTGGATACAAATTGGTTCCTTGGCAAAGATTCATAAACTTTGATCTGTGTGTGTGTGTGTGTGTGTGTGTGTGTGTGTGTGAGAAAGAGAGAGACATACAGAAAGACAGAGACAGAGAGAAAGAGACAGAGAGTGTGAGACAGAAAGCACAACGTAGTTAAAATGTCTTTTAGAACTATCCAATTAGCATCTGTTAGAGCGACTGTGGTGGAAAGCAATTAAGCTGAGCCGAGTCTCTGGAGAACACACACACACACACACACACGCACACACGCACACACACACACACACGCACACACGCACACACGCACACACACGCACGCACACACGCGCATGCAAACGCGCACGCGCACACAAACGCGCATGCAAACGCGCACGCGCACACAAACGCGCGCACACGCACACATGCATTTTCAGATGTGCACTAGGCTTACACATTCTGCAGAATGGTTCTTAAAAGGCTGAGCTTTTGTAAATGGTTTAATTCTATACGCTTGTATGCACCTTGTTTTCTGATGTAGTTCAATTCAGATCAGCTCAGCTCAGTGCATCATTTCACATCCCTGCTGTTTTCCAATAGTCTGATTCTTTCTAATACATAAAGGAGTCTGGGGACATGCCTACAAGCTCCTTACATCTAAGCCCCAGAACAGGTGTAATATTACATTTCATGCGCTGGGTTTCTGAGCCATGTCATTTTCAGTGCTCTCCAACCAGATTTCTTCTACACCATAAACATCTGAATACCTCAAAAGCCAACATCCTCTCAATCCAAATGCATTATATTACATGTATTATGTTACATAGACTCATCAGCCAATATAAGTCAGACCAGCAGCAAGCATCACTATGGAAACTGCACTTATTGACACGGAAACAACACGACAATGATCAGTCCCTCATTCACTCACTGAGTCCAAGTCTATAGTGTTCTTTGAAAGCTTTAGAAGAGTGAACACACACAAAAACACAAATATGTCCATTGCCGTTCTCCATTTTTGGCAGTCAACAATAGCTACAAACCTCATTCATGCACTCTTTCTGAAAAGGTTTCATTTTTCCATTCACCATTAAAACTATAATTTATTCCAGTGGTCTTTAATTTAGTCGCCACTGGTTATATTACACTAGATGGCCAATCAGGTACCTCAACACTTCAGTAAACTACCAGTGATTCTGGAGTAACTGTAACTTGAAACTGTATTTATGGTCCAACTGTATTCAAACCTCTTGTTTGGACTAAACAGCCTTTTTTAAAAATGCAATTATATATGCAAATTAGGAAGTAATTTATTGCAAAGTGGATTCAAAATGCAATAAACACTAAAATGTGGTAAAAACGGTACTGTTTCCACTGTTCTTTTAATATTAAACAAAAACATGAACAATGGCATTCAACCATACTTCTTTTGTACTGCAGGGGATGCTGTCTTTCAAAACATTCATGTTTTCAGCAAGCACTTTTATCCAGAGTGGGTTAATATGGCTGACAAATGCAGTGTTAGGTCTTTCCTGTATTCCTGCCTGAACGGGCCACTGAACCCTGCACCCCCGTGGCCAACTCTGCAGTAACGATGAATAAATAATCCACTGTGCAGCCCCGATTAGAATGCTTCACAAAGACAGACTAAAATCGTGTGTGACCTATATGTGTGCGTTTATATATGATGAACCATAATCTAACAGTCAATGTTGCCCTTCACACTGAGAAACAAACTCAATACAGAGCAGGTGAGCTTTGAGCACAGGGTGTTTGTGAAGCTGTTCCATAGCAGAGTAGCATCAAATGGAGAACACAGCACCACCATTACCGGGAACAGAGGTAGAAAAGTGCTGAATTAAAAATATTACAGACAAGAGGACAGAACAAGCATGCTAAGAGAGATTTTGTGTGTGTGTGGGAGAAAATACTTTTTAATAGCAATACCATATCCAAATTATAATCATACAAGCTAAGTGCTGTATGCTCTAGAACAACCAATGCCCACAGTTACATCTGATTGATATAAAATCATAATGGGATAAACAGGAATAGAGTGAACAAAAAGCCCTTGGTGAAATTACCCCAATCTTGACCTAGCATGAGTAATTAATGGTAACATAGTAAGAAGAATAAACAGATTACTTAAAATATACTGAAACCAACAAATATGTGGAAAACAGATGAAGGACAGGTCAGGAAACAATCATTTTAAAGTCATATTTCTCCCTCACTGCCTGGAATTGGGTGCATTTTATATATGGACAAGGGCACTTAAAATAAAAACAAAATATTTTAACTATTGACCTGATGCATTTAGCACATGTTATTGAGGGTACTGACCATGGTCTTACTGTTTAAAAGGGCAGAAATGTTAAAATATGATAGCATTTTTAGCCATGCTTATTTCTGATTCTCGTCCAATGTTCTTATACAGTTAAAATCTGCAGTTAAACAATATGACAAGAACACAACACACACACTCTCGTTCTGTCCCCCTCATATATGCATATATGTGCACATACACTCCCTCTGTGTGTCACGATTAGAGGCTGTATGCGCTGTGTGTGGGAGTACAGTGTGTGGAGTGTGAGGGAGCTCGTTGGCCCTGTGATGCGTTGCAGTGGTGAAGTGATCTCTGCTACTGCACACCTATCAGCGGGCCACTGTGTGGGCGAAGCACATTACACAACTCCACTTGTTAGCCTACACAGTGCCACTGCAGGGCCAAACTGTGTGTGCACAGACAAACACACACACACACACACACGCAGAGGAATACAATGAGCAATGTATACCTCGAGACACACAGACAGAAATGCATGTCTAGCTCCATTGTGTACCAGGGCTGTATTATTGGTTAATTATTGGTATTGATATGACACAAATGACACGGGCTCTCTTTTTCATACACAAGAACACTCACACTCATCCACACCCGGATATTGCCTCATCACTCCTTTTTGGCCCTGCTCATGCAGCAGTGCCCTATAACAGTGAAAATAGACAGGAAACGCCTTTGGGTTTTCTCCTCATAGCCACCATTAGTGCTCACTCCCAGTCAAGTCATTTCCACTGAAGACACATCATTAATTCTCACAGACATCATTTAACAGAGCCGTTTAGCGTCCTTGCTTTAGAACGGCTGCCCAATGAGGCTGCCTTTCTATTTAATATCATTACGGGAACGTGGACTTTCCAGATAAAGCAGTTAAGTCAATTGAGCCATGCTTGGAAGGCCTGCCACAGCAAGAGTTGAACTGGCTATTGAACCAATTAGCAGAGATGGAAGAGGAGCTTGGCAGTGATTACTACTGAGTCATTAGGTGGGGCCTTCTGTTTCAACCACAGGACTACCAATATTCAGTCTGGACACAGTTACACTGTACATGTGCAGGATGAAAAGTGGAAAGTGTAACAATGGCTATTGGCCTATATATATATACATATATTTTTTTACTTTTGTGGGTTCCGGGCCTTGTCCATCACGCCCCCTTGTCCTCATGCTGGTTGTTTATGTTTGGTCACGGCGGTTAGCAAGGCAGTAAGATGCAACTGAAGGGAATGAGCCTCCGCTGCTCAGAAAACGAGCGTGCATGAATTACAGTGCAGTCTATATAGGGCTAATAATGGTATTTTACAATCAAGCGCTGCAGGAGACAGTATAAACTGTACAGTATGGATACGGGTTTAACTTTACCTTTTCTTTAAGGGTAATGTTTTAAGCTGGATGTTTTGGGAGCATATTTGGGGGCTTTTAGGGTTTACACTATAAAAATAGGCATTTTTTTTTAACACATCACAACATTACGTTTTTTCACTCGGAACGCTTAACACCAAGGTTTACTGTATATTTTATTGTTTTATATCTACATCTCTCTCTATATCTATCTATCTATCTATCTATCTATATAGATAGATAGATAGATAGATAGATAAAACAATGTACACACAATACATACATATCCAACTATATTATGCAAATACTGTCGCAATAAATATATGTTCATAAGGCTTTAAACTCTAAAAGAAAGAAAGAGTGAAAGAGCAAGAGAGAGAAAGAGAGAACAAAATAAAGAGATGTGATAAAAAGTGTGTGTTAACAGAGGAATAACTGAGTGGGAGTGATAAATGGCTCTGTTCCAACAAAAATGTGTGCCTCTCAAACTACTGATGTACGGATGTTTGCGTATGTGTGTATGTACGTGTGTGGATAGGGCTCTTTCTCACCCCTGTTCTCTGTTGTCTCAGTAAACCTTCAAGTTAACATGGTGGTGAGCAAATAAACCAGACCAGACTTGACACACAAACAACGTACAAACAGGCAGACACACACACACACACACACACACACACACACACACACACACACACGCACACGCACACACACACGCACACGCACGCGCACACACATCCACACACCGTAAACACTTCTCACTCAGACCTAATTCACACTGAGGGCCGATTCAAGCTTTGACTTTTTAGCAGTAAGGGGCCTTACACTCCTGCAACTGATATAAATAGAGCTACAGCACTCACCAGCATCGCTTCTGTACCAGTGACCAACTCAGACAAAAATAACATAAATGACATACATTAAAGGTTATGTTCAGCCTTTAGTTCACCTGCTTCTTGAACCTCATCCAACAATTTTATGGCATGAACACAATCTCAATCCTTAAAGACATAGTTGAGATCACCAGCAACACCAGACCTCGTTGTCCCCCTCTTTGTAAAGGTCTTTAAAGATGCGTTATCAACAGGCTTTCTATCACACAGAAGAATGATTAAACTGCCCAGAGAAACATTAATTCTATATAGAACCACTTTTAAAAGTGAATAGAATGTTTTGCCAGATTGTAGATGAATTTGGGGATAGGTTATTAGTGTCAGGTCATGAATAACTTGGTGTGCACCATGCTTTTAAGAGTTAAACTACTGTACACAACTGGCAAAGTAAAATATTGTCTGGATTACAACAGCCATGTGTGGAGCCAGTATGTTTAATGTTTGTGTATAGATAAGGATTTGGTCACTACACACTGAGATGAGTACAAATTCTCCTAGTCTATTATCATGTGTGCATATTTAACGTGTATGTAAAGACAATCCCTGGTTGCTTTAAAACACATGAGCACATATCCAATCCCCCATTCATACCACAATCCAAGAAAAAACAAAGCACAGTCCAATCTCACACCCCCACAGTGGTTTGTTTTTATACTTTGAGGGGACACTGAGCCATGTGCATGTTCTAAATATGCAACCTCAGTAACCTGACAAGTTCTCCAAGGTAAATAACTCTGTTCCTGGAGTTCTATAAGGGAACCCCAAAAAGTTCCCAACACAAATACACGTGCAGGCAGGTTTATTCTGGACAGCTGCATAAAAGATCTTTTTCCCTCTCCAGTCACCATATTCAGCATACTTTTTTATGACACATCATAACCCTGAACTACAAAGCTTTGAGGTTAAGCACAGAGCCTTGTTTTTCCACTTCATAAACATACAAAGGCTTTCCTCAATACTTGGGCCAAGCAAAGACCCCTTTGGATGGCTGCCTTTACTTGAGTCCAAATAACAACAAGCACATGTTAAGGGATATGCTCCAAACACTTAAATAAGCATTTATATTATCCCAAGAAATGTGGACTCTGGACAAGCAATACAGCTTGCTTTGATGTTGTATGCAACATGAACCAAGAGTTTAATTGGCTCTTGCACATTTGAAAGGGGAGTGGGACAGACTAAAGGATACTAGACGAGTGAGTCCAGCAGAGAAAACATAAAACAAACAGAAAAATCACTGATTTTTAACAGCCGACTGAACCCAAGACTCAAACCAAACTGCACACAAATTTGTATCTAATGACAGCTATATTAAAAACGCCTGTATAAAACTGCAGACCTGATCACAGAGTAGAAAAAAGAAGGCTGAAGACGAGGATTAAAACACAAAGCCCAGAGAACATATGTAATGAGAAGCAGACAAGGTGTTAATGTTATGGGTGGTAGACACAGAACACGCCCCAAAATAACAAAAAATCGTACGAACGCATCTGGAAGCTGTTGCTTCCGCCAGACACGCAGATTTATGAATATAATTGTCGCTATTGTTATGGAGGGGTCGTCCTCCTGCATTGTGTTAATGGAGTCATCAAAGAGACTCATCACAAAGTCTAATGAAGTTGTGTAACAGTGAAGACCAAGCAAGAGAAGGAGTGAGGCAGCGAGGCGTGTTATAATAAGACTTCACGAAATTGAACAGTACAAAAAATGTAATAAAGGGCAGAGATTGCAAACCAAATTTCTCTTGTTTAATTACATAAGAGTTTGACGCTTGGTGTAAACATTGTTCAAGTTTTTTTTTTCTATCTGCTGAGGGGAACAAACACGCAGACCATCTTATTGTGGTTATTTAATACACTTCCAGTGCATATATCCACTTTAAATTTACACAGAATGTCTTTGGACATCGCACAAAAATCATAAGCATAAGTAAAGATACGTTTAAATCATATATAAAGTATTCAGACACCACAAATGAATAACTTTGCTACAAAGCTGTTGTGTGCAATTACCAATTAAAGACACTTACAGTAAGAACTAATTAGCTTATATCTACCACAGTATCTGAAACAGCCTTTTAGAATTCTAAGGGATAATGAAAAGTTGAATGACGACTGTGACTGTTTTAGGTACTGTAATGAATGCTAACATCATCCCAAGACCACACAGAAATGACATACAAGAAAAATGTAGGCTGTTTACGTCTGCTCCCCAGGCTTCCTAGGTATGAAGCCTAAATTCTGACAGTAGTATCAAGACTGCATGCAGCACAGTATATCACCCATTAAAATCGGAAAGACCCAGTCCGCACTTTATTTCTTTCCTCGAACAGGAATTTTCTGTCTGCTTCAAGAGCTCAAAATATTATCCACGGAAGCAGGGGGAAAATTCAGGGTAACGCTGCAGATGTCAAATCCATCTGAAGGACTGCGATTAAAAAGAAATGACTACAAAAATAGGAGCAGCCACATAGAGTTTGCCCTTTCTGTCAACATTTCCTCCCTCCTGTTCGTGCCCTTAACACAGGAGACTGTTAGAGTAGTGAAAAGACTAAGCGACCCAGGTGATGCTGCTTAGCTCTCGCTGCAGAGCCTCATTGACCTCAACCTCCTCCAGTCATCTGAGGCTTGTCTGCCACTTACACAAGCCCACACTTGTGTCAGTAAGACTAGAACAGGGTAGGGGGAAACTGACCTGTAACAGGAGCCTCAATGTCCAGCAGGTTCTTCTCAGAGCGCAGGATAGCGGCGCCCTCGCTGATGAGTCGCAGGGCAACACTCTCCTCCACGCGACCCTCTTTGGTGAGGTGGGCCTTGAGGACATCTACTTTGGGCTTGCCTTCACTGTCGAAAACCTCCTTTACGGTCAGCCTGTGGCTGGGCGGGAATGGGACAGCTGGAGAAAAATGAAAGCAGAGAGGAGAAATTAATCTTAGTGTTCTTAGTGTAGACGGAGTGATTTAGGTCACACTATGACAAAACAAACCTTACTACTACAGCCAGCCATTTCAGACAATACCAGAGCTGTCACTAGAAGTACTGATTTTCACATCAGATCCCTCCCTAATTATGACAATCGTTGTCAAAACATTATTAACAAAAAAAGACTGCCAACAGCATTTAGCTACCTAATGATTTTTTGTCTTTATCTCACAGTAAGTCTGTTTCTTAAACAACCATAAAGTGGTTTGCATGGGTTAAGAAACGTTTTAGGAATTTATTTACAGGGTTAGGTGACCCTTGACTTCTAGTGTTAATAGTCTAAAGAATAGTCTAAATGTGTCTAAAGTTATATAGTCTAAAGGTGTTAATAGTCTAAAGAAACAAAATTTGAGCCCCAAAAATGCTTTGGCTGATCAGGTATGTGTGTGTCAAAATCAGATTTGTCAAGTCAAAATCTAATCCCCATCTGCATAAAACTGCTGATGAACAATTGTTTCATAAAATGATCTGATTTAAATGAACAATCATTTAAAGATAAGCTATAGTGGACCTCTCTAAATCTGAAGTCTGCTGATGTTTATTTAAGGACAGAATGATGAACCCATTGCGAAAACATTAAAATTGTAACTAGACACAAGAAGACTGCTAGAACAGAGTGCATCCGGGCTGAGGCAACAACTAAGCAATTACACAAACAGAAACAATGCTTTGGACTGAAAAGGTAAAGAGTCTGCTGTTTCAGTAAAAGCTAATTAAGGCTTTAAATTGACGAAATTAGCAAAGCTTAACATTAATTGTTTTTTAGTCTCTTTTTCTCTCACATACGGCTTCAATTGTTTAGCTAGTAGCTCCACGTATATAGGCACAACTTGCAGCCAATTAATGTCCAAAGAATGACAAGAAGAGAAAAAAATAAATTAAAAATTCACATGCACACTTGCAATTTAATATTAGAAGCAACATTAATCAGCTCATGCAGCACTGTTATGGCCGCCTCCAGTCAGTTGATTACTGAACGTACTACGACCTACCTCCCTCTTGCATAATGAAACAAGTCAAATTTTCATCATAAAAATACTGAGGAACAGTGGTCTCTGCTCATACATTTTGGGCTGTAGTCACTCCCAGTGGACACAGTTATCACTAATCATGTCTTTATAACTACCAGTCAAGAGTTTGGAGGACAGTCGGACAGTGACTGCCTATACCTTTTTCCACTGAGGCCTGTTGTATCATGTCAGCTTTTGCAGTTTTAGCATTAAACACAATTTGAATTCCATTTCAAAGGGGGTGGGCGATATGACCTCCGAGTGGGCGATATGATCTCTACTGTCCACTGTTAAATCACAAAACTGTTCTGACAATATTGTAAGATGATATCCCAAAATACAAAGCATTATTCATTTTTACAACAATATATTTTGTATTAACACCATTATAACATTTATTACTGCTCTAATATTTGTGTAAGCATTTCAGTGCAATGACCTTCTGAAACCAAAAGATACACAATGTTACACAGAGATACACAATGTTTAGGCAACGCTCTATTCCACATTCCACTGTGTTACATGTTTCACTGTGTTACAAGTATATATCTCCCATATGTTGAGACAAGCTGATACATCCTCATCTTGTTCAACAGGTACTGTTATATTTGTTTAGTCTGGCATTGCAGCACAAAAGCAAACCACAGCAAAAGCTAACAAGTAAGGGATTTGAGAAGCTTGTCATGAGACACAAAGATCCAGCCGCCCCTTTACTGGACCCCTGGAGTTTACCTACTGTCCCAAATCAATCCCAACAAATGGTGTGAACAGATGATGTCTTCACCTGCACCAAACCGAAAAGGACACCTGTCAGAATGCTGTTCACAGACTTCAGTGCAATCATTCCTTTAGCATTTGGTGAGAATGCTGAGAATGCATGGCATGAATACGTATCTCTCCAGCACAACCACCCTGAGCACAGGGGCATCCTCAGGCCTCAGTATTCAGTCCACTGCTGTTCACGCTGCTGACCCATGACTGTGCAACAGTGCACAGCCGCAACCACACCATTAAGTGTGTAGAAGACACACCTGTGGCGGTTTTGCGTGGGAACAATGAGCCAGTGTATAGAGAGCAGGTACAAAGGCAGACAGGCTGCAGGTAGCATCCTGATCACATTTATCATAGCCTGGTTTGGGAACTGCTCTGCTTCGGACTACAAAACCCTAAAGCTTATAATGAGGACAGCTGTGACGATCCTCAAGAATCTCTCCCCTCCACACACGGCATCTGCAAAGCAACCAGTATTGTGAATGACAGACCCCAGACACCCCTCCCACACTCTTGTCTCCTTCCTACCATCCTGCAGATCCTCAAGTATTACACTCCCATGCTTGCACTGAAAAAAAATTATAAATTTATCAATGCTGCCGTTTGGTTGAACCACTTTTCCTGTGTTTTTAAGTAAGGTTTCAGTGTGTTACAAATTGTACAACATTTTACATCAGTAAAATCAACTTCGTATGAACAGACCTCCACTACAAGGCAAAGCAACGAACTGCGTAACAGAGATAAATGAGAGACAAAGTAAGAACCTGAGGACAGAAAGAGCGTGCCTCGGTGACTCTAGTCCACAGTTAGAACTCCATGCCTGCAGAACACTGCTGCTCATTAGGACGATGTACATCTGATGAATTGTCTCATTAAGAGAATCAACCACAAGTGTTGCCTAAATGACTTTCAGCAACTTGTGAAATATGAGCGAAGGGTAATTTGACATCATCAGTGACCATATGGGGAATCCTCTGAAAATGATAGACAATGCATTGGTGTGAAGTAGCAGTGATCGAGAGGCAGAGGGAAAGATCTGGGTTGAATCAGAAACACAGTCCGAATGTTAAAATTTCACACAAAGCCAACATAAAAAACGAGGTCTCAGACGAGGATGAAATGATTCAGCATTTAACAAGCAAAGCCCTAACTCTTTGGGTGTTCTTATAACGAATGAACACACACATACATACCCACTTTTCCAGGCCAATGCTGGCTTGGGCAAATATATGAGTAAGTGACCCTTTTTGCCCTGTTCTCATTCTGAACCCACTTCTAACTTTTAGCACTTCCAAAAGCCGTAAGAGGATGTGGAAAACGTCACCAAAAAATTTCAGAATAAAGGTTGGTTTTGGTGTAATAACACACTTTAAGAGCAAAGTGCATTTCAGAGGGCAGTTCAGCCTCAAGTGTATAAAAATCAGCAAAGTGAATTAAATAAATTGCCGCTCAAACTGGATTTCCACAGGTTTAGAGCTAAGACTGAATAAAGGAACATGCAGCCATTAGAGGAGACTTGCTGTGGTATGCCACATGCAGCATGCAGATATGGGTCCCAGACTCTCTATGACTGAGGAAGTTTTTACAGATATGGCAGTTCAAGGCTACTAGGGAAGGTAACGGCCATGTTTCCACATGCAATAAAAAAGTTCTCCAGAATGTATTTTAAAACTGCAGTGCATATTTGCAGATGGCACACTCATAAAATGATTGTTTACTAAGACTGCTACATATCACACTCTATCACATTTTATAAGGGCTATACCGAGAATGAGCAGTCTCTACTAAAAGCCATCTGCCTTTTCATCCTTCCCTCCAACCTGAGGTCCACCGAGATGTTATTACACTATTTTTCTGATATTTCCTAGTTAATAATAATGAAAATATTTTCTAGAAAATTTGAGACTAAATGAACAAAATGTACATTAACAGAAAAAACATTTTGATACAAAATATAACCATTTATTTCATTAACTGCAGATATTTATTCTTGTTATGCATTGTAAAGATGTTGAGTGAACAACTATAAATGAAAATTTCAGAACAAGTTTCCTTCATAAAATGGAAAGAACAAGCAATAGAGCTTGTCTGACATCTTGTTACCTGGTTGTGTGGTGATGCAGAGTCAAATTCGAGGCTGTCCTTTATTTTTAAACGCATTTTTTTAGCCCACTGGCTGTCACTTAATAGCTCATTAAATATTTAACAGATGTCTGGTGATCCACATCCACATTCTTATATTAGGTGGCCTTCTGTAGTGATGATGAAAAATGGGAGATTTTTCTGGATAATACAGGTACTCAAATGATGGACAAAATGTAAATTTATTTGTTAACAAAAATATTCAGTGTACTTTTAGTAAATATTAAGTGAGTAACATGCAAATGCAGAAAATCTCAAAGTGTGCAAAAAAGGTTGACTGGTCGTGTACACCAGTGTCACCAACTGATAAAATGTCAGAAGGGCAGTGGCAGCAGCTTGCATGAGCTACAAGAAGATACAAGAAATCCAAAGAGCAGGAATTAAAATAAATAAAAAACCCCAAACCTTTATCTTAAATGTACAGCATGTATTGCATTCAGCATTATAGATTACACTCGCAGTTTTACACCCTGTCGAGGCTCATCAAGATGCTTCTGGTTTAGTGATTGAAAGTGTGTCCTATAAAGAGTACACTCCATAAAGGCTTTCAGGGTCAGAGCTCTCCATTAGCTGCCCTCAGTAGCTCTGCCTATACATGCATGCAAAATGCTAACATGAACAGGCCTAAGCCCTAAATTCAACGCAAGCACATAGCGAGCACTGTTTCTCATCAGTTCCAGCTCAGATTTTTGCAAAAAGAGTTCAGCTGACAATAATGGAGAAGCAGTCAATGCAAGAACTCTGACAGTAATGCAAGGGCCAACACAAATAAAGCTACGAATCAAACCTAAAGCACATACATGGTGCAAACATGTTACTTCTCCTGAAAGTGTTGCTACAAAATTGATCACAGTGGTGCTGACAGGAACTAGAAGTCGAAATTGTTGAAAGCTGTTATATGATAAATATATTTATTGCATTAGGTATATGTAGAACATTCTGAGGCAAACTAGTCACAAAAAAAGACTTCTTTTAGATTTACTACTATTTGACCATTAAAACTTTACTTAAAAATGTTAGACTATACCACTTAAAAACTGCCGAGCCTGTGTGAAATTCTGACTTATTTTGTATGTGCATGACAGAGGGGAAAGAAAGGACAGAAGATTAGATACTGCCTGTAGTATTCGGCACAGAGACCCGAACTTAATCTCTGACCCTGTCACACATTAGTTACTATTACTATTATACTATTACCCACTTCATCTGTACAAAACATCAAAGCACATACTCACCCACAAACATGGCAGTGAAACACCCACTGAACATTCACAGCAAGAGCAACCAAACAGCCTTCCACACATCCTCTATTAACACTGGTCATCTAGTATATGTTACCCAACCAAAGGGAAAATTATAGACATGTAACAAGTCAAATGAGGATGAAGCTGGTAATGAAACCCTTCGCTTGACGATTTGTGGCTGGTGATAACTTTGACATTTCCATTCCTGTTTAGTAGTAAAATTCAATACCACAACTCTGACAGAGCCAAAATGGCAGGAGCGTATAACAAAATCTGCGTAAGTAGAAAGATTTAAATACAGAAAATGCCCCGCCTCTCATCCATATCAGCCAATTATCATGCATAACGCAAACAGCTCATCTTGCTCCGAGCATGGCAGCACAATCAGAGGCTCATGCATAATTCCAGGCACCCCTGGGACTGTGGCTAATTTCCACAGCAGATAAGAAATCTGATACAATGTCCTGATTATGCCAAACAATCTTGGTCATGGCCCAGGCCAGTAATTCTAAGAGAGATGTGCAATAATTATGATGTCAGACACGGAAAGAACATCACATTGCTATGATCATTGGGGAATTGTTTTGGTAACGCTAAGTAGCTGGTTTTGAAAATATAAGGGTCTTAACATTGCTGATTTATACCGTTTACTTTAACTTGCTGAAATTTTCTGATCGTTTGCTCTGTATTCTCAACAGCTCGCTACAATTACACTCACTTATTACATTTCCTGACCACACAACAGCAGCATTAACTCGTGGCAGCAGTAGTGCCAGCAAAATGACCAATGATATATTGTTCAGATCAATTATGTGTTATTTAACCTAGATCTACTATTATCTTTCATTTGGAAAGAGAGGGTGAAATCTTACAACTTTAACAAACCCAACTGTTTAGGATCAGATTCTGAAGCACTTCTTTGTCAAAGACGTCTTGAAACACAATTATTAAATTATTACAGTTACAAAAACCACCCTTTAGAGTCTCTTAAGAAGTAACAGCCCCCTTGAGATCTTTCCCTCATCTGGAAGATGCATTAACTGCACGGCACTGGCCTGAGAAATGGCTCTGCTGACAGAGTGTTTGTCTGTTTAAAGAGCCTGAGAGGTGCAAGTGTCATTCTCTCAAAACCGCTTGTGTCAGTCATCTAAGAATCTAAGAACATGAACTGAGTGCAGTAAGTGAATTCTCATGGAACAATAATAAGGAAAGCCCGGGCAGAAACCAATACAATAGTGGCTTTTAGCCAAACGCTGCTAAAATTCGTTGGTTAGTCATTCGTTTTCATTAGAAAATGAAAGTAGCCTTGGGCTGACATTCAGTTTTGTGCACAAAAATAATTCCTGTAAAATAATCCTTGTATCTCTGAATTACACTCACACGATTTTATGTACTTTGAAACAAGGTGTTAATATAAAATGAACCCTATACACAGTATAAGCAGGTAGTGTGATTAAAAAAAAAATGAATCACTTACTTTCCATTCCACTATTCCACCTGCTGCACCATTTAAGGTGGAAACCAAAAAAATAATAATAAATCAAAAAAAAAAAAAAAAACTCCACTAAAATGATTATTAAAAACAAAACCACGTCCGCAATGGAAACTTGGGTTTTCATTCATTAAAGCAGCTAAAATGACACGGCGAATATGCTGCTAAACAAAGATTTTAGATTAATTACATCTTAAACTTCTTTGTCATCACTCTTGTCTATATCAGCAAAAATCCAATAGGCTCACAACTGATCAATAACTTACCACATTCCATCATATTTTTTGCTGCATCTTTGTAAATGCATATGTATGCATGTTTAAAATATTCCAGGTCCTGTTGGTTTTTATATGAAAATAAACTATAAAATGAGCAAACCACACTGTAACAGAATATTATGATTGTACTATTACTATTATAAAGAGATTTTGATTGGTTCATTCATCATGACATAAAAAAAAAACGAGTTAGGTGCTGTTGTGACTGTGACAACAGTCCTCAAAAGGATGCACTAACAGACTGTACTAATAACTAAGAATAAACTATCCTATAATATACTGCTCAAAAAATTACAGGGAACACTTGAACAACAGCAAGACTGTTTGAGTGTTCCCTTTAATTATTTGAGCAGTATATAATCTCTCTTGGGAAAAAAAAAGTGAGGCCAATGTCATTGACATCAGATCAGCTTAATTACTTCAGCAACATCTGATCTTGATGACAGAAGAGGTTTTGCTTTACTATCAGTGTCAGGGCCTGGTGGCCTGCTCGTCGCTACTTCAGGGAGAAGAGGCTCTACTGTCTAGGACCCCTTTTAGGTCAGCAGATGCCAGTAGACACACTTTCTCACAGCTCCACAACATTTAGACAGCATCTGCTTCCAAACCAGCACATCTAGTCTCGGGAGATTTAGTAGAATCTTCACTTTGCTTGGCTTGAATCAGAGCCGAGTGGCGCTTTCCTCAGCCGAGTCATTTATCAAAGGCACTTAAGTTGTTTCTCAGGGAGAGGCTTTTGCATTCTGGGCCCTGCCTTAAGCCAATATTTACTTTGTGGATTCTATAATGTATGCACAGTGTCTTCACTCTATTTGCTTTACATTTAAAGTACATTAAAGTTATGCTGTATCAGCTGATATTACCAAAGCATACTCGAGACTACACCATCGTCGGCTCTGCCCTTGCAAAACTGAACGTCCTGCTATGTGACCATAATTACATCAACCTTCAAAGGTCATAGAACCATGTTAAAGTCCCGAATAAAAGGTTACTCGAAAATTAGCATAATATGACCTGAAAGGAGCAGACAGAAGGATAATGACATTATTACTATTGTATTAGTGTTTTCAGAAAACATGAACAAAACCAGTCTTGTTATTTCAAGCAGGATTTGCCTCTCGGCCCACTTGAAACTGTCAGTTCTAAACTTTTTCATGAGAGGCGACCAAAGAGCGATTCAACAAGGGATTCCCCCGGAGCCTGGCCGTCAATCACAAGGCCAGAATTAGTGTTCTCTCAGCGTCACTAGATATGAAGCTTAAAGTAATTTCAGTGGACCAGAACATGACCAGGCATCGCCATTAGAATTAGTGGAGGAGGCGGACAGATGGATGTATGGCAAAAGAATCTAGTGCTTAGGACTGTGGTGTGTGATTGCCTGTGGTTTGCAGTGTGTGAATATGGCTGCGCGCAGCAGCTTCTGACTGTGCTAAAAGCGCTGAGGCTGCAGAAGTGGCTTTGAGCCCCTGGGGGCTGTTGAGTGGGCAAGGGTATCTGACAAACCACAAACTGCCACTATCTAGCACTTTACCCCTCACATACTGTTGCCACCATTCAGCATTTTAGCCTCATACACTGCTGCCACCAACCAGTATTTTTCCCCTCCATACTGCTGCTACTATTCAGCATTTTACACTTCCACACTGATGCCTCTATCCAGCATGTTGCTGCAACTTACAGTGCAGAAAAGTGTTTTAAAAAGTTCAGCAACCTGTCCCAGCAATTACATGCATGGCTGCACTTGCATAAATGAGCTTGAAAAGTAAGACGTCACCTTCCAAATCAAAAGAATTAAAAAACAAATTTGATTAATGTAAAGCTTACCATTCTAAATAGTATGTAAAAATAGTATATAGTATAATGTGTGGTTTTGGACAAAAGATGTGTGTAGCCTATATTTGAGGCTGATGACTGGCAAAGCAGGCCACATAAAGTTTTCTGATTTTGATGGGCTTACAACCCAAAATAGAGTGATAATTGCAAAAGCAACATGGAAATTTTACTCAGTGTTGTTGTAAAAGACAAAATAACTGAATTAATTTCACTATATTTCACTGCATACACAAAACAACAAAAATGGGTGTAATTAAATTAATGGAGAGTTTACACAACTCACAGCTGACTGGTTAACTTTATAAGCTAGCTACAGCGTGTTAGCTAGCAAGGCTGCCAGTCACCCACCTCACTAAATCACAGCTTGCCACTAACCAAACTTGCCTTCGAAAACACATTACTGGTGTAATGTCTGGGTGACTGCTGCTTACTTTAGTTGGTGCTGGACAGTATTTAACTCTTACCAAAATTGCTGTGATAATATCCAGCATGTTACCCTTCCAAATTATTACCCCCACCCAACATGTTACCCTTCCAAATTGCCACCATCCAGCATTATACCCTTCTAAAGTATTACCACCATCCAGCATTTTACCCTTCCACATTGCTACCACCATCCAGCATTTCACTCTTGCAAACTGCTGCCACATCAAAGTATTTTACTTTTACACTGCTACCACCATCCCTCACTTTACCCTCCCTCACGGATGCCAGCACTTTACCATCCATCACTGCTGCCACGATTTAGCACTTTACCTTTCCACACTACTGACACTGCCCAGCACTTTACCCTCACACACAGCCACCATGCATCACTTCACTCTCCCAAATCTCTCACACATTCCAACACTTTGACCTCACAAACTGCTCCTTCATCCCCACTCCATCCGAACAGGACAGCAGGACAAGGGTGCTACTATAGCAGGGAGAAGGAGAAAGGGAGAAAGGGAGGAAAAAATGAAAGAAAGAAAGAAAGAAAGAAAGAAAGAAAGACAGGAAGCAAGAGAGAAAGACAGAAATACTCAAAATCTTAGAGAAAGAAGTCACTTTCACACATGTACTTCACACATGAGTGTGAACATCAATTAAATCCCAATAAAGTTGACACTGCTATCAATCAGCATAAGACCTAATACCATACCACAGGTAATTAATGAGAGAGCTCACATGTGAACGAAAACTGATACGTTACCAGAAATGCAGCAACGGCTAGATTACATCCAATAAAGTGGAATGTTTAAAAATGGAATTTTCAAGATTTTTGCATATGAAGTACATGCATGTAGAAAAGGTGCAAAGTCTAAAAAGTACCAGTAAACCAATATCGATAACATCCTGAGGCTTGAATGTGGAAAAGGGCCAGAAACAGGGTTCATGATTATAGTACACAGAAACATCAATAACACTTCTGAAAGAAAAGGGTAGGGGGAGAGAGAGAGAGAGAGAGAGAGAGAGAGAGAGAGAGAGAGAGAGAGAGAGAGAGAGAGAGAGAGAGAGAGA
>JBBPCX010000011.1:15534488-15545855 GCA_037974365.1 Hydrocynus forskahlii
GAGGGGGAGAGGGAGAGGGAGAGGGAGAGGGGGAGAGAGAGAGAGAGAGAGAGAGGGGGGGGGAGAGAGAGAGAGAGAGAGAGAGAGAGAGAGAGAGAGAGAGATTGAACACAGTTGAACAGCATGCACTAGGAAGGATGGAACAGCTCTTAAATGGCAGACGGCACTTTCACCCATAAAGGCTGAGAGGAGACTCTCCATTGTGGTTAGGAGAGACACGCCAATCACTGATCTACTGGAGATGAGAAAGAGCAATGCTGCACTTATTCACTGCTGCCCACAAACACTTACCACTCCAGCAATTCCGGCACGGGCAGGCTTAAGTGCACTGCAATGATAGAGGTGGAGGGAGCCAAAGGACGAGAAACAGACAGGAAAGACTCAACGCACATTACTGCATTAGAAAGGAACTCCCTCTAAAACAATGAGTTTTAATGGCACTGTGTTGTTAGCCCTATAAAACACTGACAAATGAGCAATGAAGAATTGCTTATTTAAGAGCCCACTTACAAAACAGCTGATCAAAATCACAATGGCTTCATAAACAGGTAGGCAATTGTATCAGAACTTTAGATACAATGAGCACTACCATCTGCAAAATAAGCAATAATTTGCACCTTGCTCAGAAATGTTCCTGCCAAAAAGGCTTTCATAACATTAGATATTATTTGTCCAAAAAACCTGAAACATCAGTGTTACTGTAATCATGTCTTACCACTTAATTAGCACATGATTTTAAGTGTTGATTTTACTGCAGTTTAAAATATATCCAGTAGAGGGAAACAATGTATTAACAGTCCAGCTGTTGACATGCAGCATGCTGCTATAGAAGCCGCGGATATAGCCTCTCATTAAAGTACAGCTTTTATGAGTAATGGGGGCAGTAAGAGTGTAACATTTTTTATCCCCATCACCATTTTAGTTGTTTTTAGGCTAGTGCACAGATTTGATTTATCATGATGGAAAGCAGAGGTAAAGGTGAGATGCAGCTTGAGTTTAGCTCAGTCATAGCTACCGGAAGCTGAGTGCAGCACTGAGGAGTTTTGGGGAATACTGGCTCATATGAATTCTGTGCTGAGAGGTAAAGTGATGCGAATGCCTAAACTAAACCAAGAGTAATTTTTTTTTCTTTTATATTTTCATTTCATTTTCCTTATTGCTTCAATTTTTTGTTATTGGTTGTATATTTATGTATCATATTTTATAGAATTTGAAAACACCAGCTGTCATTTACAATGTTTAAACATATTTATAAATTTTGTAATCAATATAAATGCACTAAAAGTTAAAACATCTTTTCTTACTCCCATGTTTTTGGAGATGGCATTTCAATAATTCACAAGACATGCTTTTCACCAAGGTTACCGCTGTGGGATATTTTTTGAATAATCTTTAAAACAATTTCGTTATCTACTATCCTGCCAGACATAATAAATTATAAATTCTGCCACCTGCTGATAACAATCATCTGCAGAGCATGTTTTTTTTAGCACACTTTGTTGGCCACTGGCACAGAGACATACTATGCAAACTTAACTGGGCAAAAAATAGCTCCCTTCGTCCAAGAATTCACTCAGACTACATACGCATGATCCCAAGAGGCAGACATTACCAGTTTCCCTTAAGGATATGCGCAAACATCAGATTGTTAATTTGAGCCAAGAGGCTTTCATTGAAAAAGATGCCAGTATTTACAAAACTGAATTGCTTGGTGCTGAACGGTGCACAATACAACCCGAAGCCAACTGACCACTCTGGGATCTGCTGAATCGTTCTTCGCAAATAAAAACTGCTTTAAAAGGGCACTGCATAAACAGGGGACGCTCTCTGTGTAACGGTAGACATTAAAACTGAGACAGAGTCTTGGCTTCAGGACACGCTAAATTGGTTTAAGCATTTTGATTCAGCATGAGCCAAACGCTGCAACAGTAAGCAAAGAAATCCTGAGTAAAAACAGAAGACAACAAAAACAGCATACAAACCTTGCGCCCAAACCGAAATTTCAATTACAGGTAATTCTACTGTAAATACATGACCCTTTATTTAGTTAGTCATGTGTTGGTGGAACCACATATCTTTTGCTTGGAACTAGCAACCAGTGTGTTTGGATTGGTTGGTCATTTAAACAGACCCTGCCACATCTTTTTGAGTCAGAAAAGCAATTTTTTTTTTTTTGCCCAAATTCTTTTGGATTTGCAACCAATCAAGGTTTCATATATTTCTAGGAGATCTGTCGTTTCTTTAGAATTCCCCCCTCTTTCCTCTGAAGAGTTCTCTGGAAGTACATGCAAAATGAATAATATACAAAGGATTAGTTGAAGGCCATGATTGCGACTGCCAGTTTTCATTTAGCAGCAGTTCAAACGGAGGAAAAGCCAGCGCACAAAGTAATCCCTCCTAAAATCCCAGTCAACCAATAAAAACTGACTGAATGAAACTGCCCCAGCAACATTCATTGCTAACTCTTCTTAATTTACCAGTTTAATTACTCCTCCTTGCTAAGTATTGCTAAATTAATGTCAAGTTATCCTAAGCTGGGGTGCGCCGTTCTTCGTGCCGTGTGTTATTTGTCTTTTGCAATTTCAGAACGTCTTCTGCTATTGATCACAGAACGCCTTAAATACTTGCAGATTATGAAACAAGGGTTAATCCCTTCAAAACAGAAAAGTAGGAAACTAGTGATTTCCACTAAAGAAAGCTGAAATCAGTAGAGTGTAATGAATGAGGAATGAAAGAAGAGCTTGAAAGGCAACTGTCACTGTAGGCTCCTGCTCATGCCTGGAAATGCTTAACTTTAATCTACATAAAGACAAGAAGAAAAAAAGGCTCCCTACACTCACCCACGCAGTCATCTACCCACCCACACTCACAAATCAAAGACCGAAGGCTATCTCAAACGTTCAGTGCCATGATGACTCAAACACAATGCACGGACGACATGTTAGCCCACAGATACAGGCGGCTGCGCGTTTTTCCACAGCGTTCAGCTGTGCAAAAGCTTAACAACGGACTAAAACAACAGAGCCCTAGCATCAAACGGGCAGCTAGCTGAAGAAGCGTAGTGGAGGGACATTTAGATGTTAGGTCGGGCCTCTTTAACATGTGTTGGTGAGTGAGAACACAGGAAAGGACCAAAACAGAGTAGAGGGAAGGCTTTGAAGCCAGGCCTGCAAAGGAGGGGTGTAAATAAACAGGGAGAAAGAGAGAGGGTAAGCGAAAAGAAGAGGAACAGAGTGGGGCGATGGCACTGTGTTATTGCGTGCTGGCAGATTTGAAGGCCACTGAGACGGAAGCTGATCCAGGGCCAGGTGACGCCCACTCGCATCGCAGTTGGTGCCCCTGGCACACTCGGGTTAGAAGGAAGCACAGAATTTGAACGGAAGGAAGGAGAAAGCAAGAGAATGGAGAGAGTCCAGCTGGACATAGCTGGTCAAGACACTGCTATTGGAATAAAAAAATTACTTACTCTGAATGCAACACACTGATTGGGTTTTGGATTATAACAACATTACCACTACACAAAACTGTCAATTAATATTCCGGACAGAGTATTACATTCTCAAAATGACTTAAGAACCATGATAATGAAAGTGTCTACCTGAAGCAACAGCTTCCAGTTGAATCTGAATTTCAGTCATCAAGGGCTACGCTAGACACTTGTCCTACATCTGTCAAAACTCAAGCTCTTCTGACCTATTTCTTTTTTGTTGAGTCTTTTCGTTTTCACTTTGCGTTGCCTGAGAGAAACTCATATATGAATGCAGTCAAATCACACACTCCCATTAAACCTTTCAAACCTGCTATGGAACTGTTTCATTCGAAAACACAGCAAGAAAAAGCCATCATTTATTACTAACATTAACTCTCCAATGTGAAGACACTTGGATTTAACTACTAAAAACTAATACGAACGCAATGAACTTATAGGTGAGTAACAAATGATTCCTTGGAATGTTTCAAATAAATTATCCAAGCCACGCCCCCTGTAAAAAGTCTACAAAACTAATGAACCATGAGATAAAGAAGGTTGCCAATGACCTCTATTTCTGAATAGTTCTTCTATGATGTTCTTGACAAAAAATAAAAAGTGGAGACCGGTATAGATTCTGATGACATAATACTTGCTGGTGTAATTTACTATCATCAAAAACAGAATTCAACAGCCTTTTGTCACTCAATATTCAGAGATACGAATACAGCTCCTCAATTTGCAAACCAATATGACTCAAGCTCTAACACGGTATGAGCTCATCATGCTGATGAATGGAGATATTATAATCTTTCCAGATTCTTTTGTGGCAATTTTCTTTTTTTCCACCTTTTTTAAATTCTTACATGGTATATGCCTTGTGAGAGAAGCTGACCAAGGAAGCATGAACTGTGGTATTATTTACTCACTCTGTTCCCTACACAGTGAGAAAATCTCTGCTGCATCAGACACTGCTCCACCCTGCATAACATACTGAAATAACATTCCCACAACTACAGTTCTTGCTTTTCATTGTCTATGTTTACTCCATTTATTTCAAAAAACAGATAACAGGCTTAACAGGCTTTCTATTGCAATTTTGCACCACAGTAAATTAGATATGATTTGATTCCAAATGACAATTACATTTGTGACAATGACATGCATCAGGGGAGAAAGAAGGAAAAAAGGAAATTGCCTCACTCCACCTTGCAACATCTTGTAAAGGGGAAAAATTAATAAATGGGGTAAACAAACAAATAAAAGCCCACTGTTTGAAATAATGGCCCCACTGCTGCATCACAGCGCAGAAAGGATGGAACTGAGTCAGTCAGGTTGCCAGGGAAACTGAATTGCAAAAAACCCCACACTGATAAAATCACCAATCCACCCATTTAAAACAGTGGTTATACATTAAAAACAATAACATTCGTATTATCTGCATGCGTGTGATTTTCCATTGTATGTTTATCTGCTGCAGAAGCTGAGATTTCACAGCATCTTTTGTCAGTACTGAATACAGGAACTGAGTCTTGTCTAGAAACGGCACTCTTGATATCAGTTCTGTGTCTACCTTGTGTCCTGCAGAATGAAGGAGTGAATGTGAAAGTGCATTTATACTGCAAAAAAAAACGTAAGTTTGCACTTGAATGAATGAACAAAGGAAAGAAGGAAGGAAAAATAAATGAATAAAGGAATTATCATTAGTGGGTCTGATAAGACGGTTGAAGGCATAGTATTGGCGTCATTAATTGTAGTTTTGACCTTTTTTTTCTTCAAAGGACAGTAGTTTTATTCTTTTTTCCTTTGTTTTTATATTTTTGTTTCCACATGTTCAAACCAGGAGAGGGAGGCAAAGTCCTGGCCAGTGATCTGATGACCCTATTGCGTTTTATATATTTCTTGATCATACATTTTTGGTAGATAGAAAAAAAGTAGTATATTCTCTGTAATATGCAAATATGTATTATTATTATTACTGCTGTTCGACTGACTCTTAATGCTAAGTTCAGCTGATACAGCCAGTTATAAAGTGTGGTTATGGGGAGTGTGTGAGAGAGGGAGATGATACACACACATACACACAGCAGTGTAAAATATCCTCAATAACGGCCGCTGGATCACCCTGACAACGCTCTCCACTCCGCCTCCCAGACAGCGCGGACTCCAGGTCGCACTAGACACTAACAAGCGCTGCCATGTCTCCAGCTGTGTGTGCTCTGCAGTCAAACCAGGCAAGTTTGTCTGACAAACTGTGTAAAAGAAAAGAGCATGCAGGGCACGGGGTGGGGGGGGGTGGTTCTGCACTCTTTCTCACCCATGGAGAAAGAGTGCAGAAGTAACTTTTTTACGTGTCCCTTGTATGTAGTGTGGAAAAAGTGCAGAAGTAACTTTTTTCACGTGTCCCTTGTATGTAGTGTGGCTTCCGTCATAGTTATAACCAACACGCTTCATGGCAATTCCAAAGGCATTCCCAGATATCCCTGCTGTTGCCTTCCCACAATGCCGTAACACAGGATTAGAAGACATTAGGAGAGAAAGCTCTAATCTGCTTTAAAGCGGAACCAGCCTAAACAATGAGTCAGAGCAGGGAGAGTTCAGCAGAGGGGGAGAGTGAGAGACAGAGCGAGAAAGAGAACGTGAGACAGACAGAGAGAGAAAGAGAGAGACAGAGAGAGAGAAAAAGAATGACAGAGACAGAGAGAATGACAGTGAGCAGGAGAGAAAGAAAAATGAAAGAAAGAGTGAAAGAGACAGAAGAAGGAATAAGATAGAGGAGAGAGGACAGCACAAGGGAGGGGAAGGCTGCACAAGGGAGGCAGGGGAAAATGCAAAGGTAATTTGAGGAGAGAAGAAATTTGAATAGAAATGAATTACACACACCTAACAGTCAGTCAGTGAATTATTTAACTAGCTGTGTATCAGGGCATAACAGCCAAATTACAACTGCACTGACCAGGTGCATTATCAGCACACAGCTGGCAAGCTGAGAGCCTATATTTTCCCATGAACTGTTGACTGTTATTTTCATTCAGCTACAAAAGCTGAATGTGTAAAACAGCAGTGAGCTCTGTATACGAACTATATACGAACCATCAGTTCTAAAACAGCTATCGGCTTGGATGTAGAGCTCTTTATAAAAAAAAACAAAACAAGCAAACAAAAAAAAAACAAAAACAAAAACAAAAAAACACACACACACACACACACACTTGATTGGAATCATGTGGAGGTTCTTTAAATTAAGAAAAATGTTCTTACAAGGTACTTTGAAGAACTAGCTACTGAGAGGCTCTTTCAAGAAGCAAAAGTGGTTCAACTGTGGTACTGGTCCAAAAAAAGTTTTTTGCCCAAGTGTTTTATAAAACAGTTACATGTGAAAACTAAAACCATCCTGATTATCATGCAGGTCAGCCATCAGATCAGCATGCAGCGCAAATGTGGCTTAGATGAGCAAACTACTCAGTCCAGGAGCACCGTCGGGTCTGACCTCGATCGACACATGCAATTAATGGACAGCGCTGGCTTGACCACGTGAATGACAATAGCCACTCGAGTTTCCTGACACTTTAGTGAGCTCTGTGTGGAAAAGAGGCTGTGAGGAGCACACTAAAATTTAAGAACGTTTTTCTGTCTCAGTGACAGTGGGGTGGTGTTTCACCTGCAGGGTGGAACAAATACCCTGCTAATACCCTTTATTTCAAAAACATTCAAAAAACATTAGATGTGTGGATGTACAGTATTTGAGATGGCTGGACATCAGTTTTTTTTTCAGTACATTTATTGTTCTTTAGAAACTATTAAACTTAAAAATGGGCTGTTTACAAGTTTGACATCTATTAGTGTCATTTTAATAAAGCATCTATATACACATAGTATATAGCAGTTGGTTAAATATGGCAGATACAATTACTGTGCTGGACGAGCCATCAGAAATGTATATGAGTGTGTGTGTGTGTGTGTGTGTGTGTGTCTGTGTGTATATGAGAGAGAGGCTTTGTGTGTGTGTGTGTGTGTGTGTGTGTGTGTGTCCGTCCTTCCCATTTCTCTCTATCCAGACAGTCCTCTAGACTTCCAGCAAGGTCACCAAGGGAGGAACCTGGAGAGAATGTTTGGGTGTGTGAGACACAGAGCTACATCTGTCCCACCAAAGACTCAAAGACGGAGACACAGAAAGACACACAGTCATTGTGGGGAGCAAATACGCCCTCCATCTTGCAGTCAGCTGGAGTCAGTGGCGCAGCTCTCCAGGGTAAAACATGTGTCCAAGCAGGCCCAGGAGACACACACACAAAAATGCCTCTGTTGGTTAACTAGGCCAGAGAGAAGCAGAGCTCTACACACATAATGCAGGAGGACAGCTAAATAAAATCACACTGTTCACTATTTTGGCAATGAGATCTGCATAACACTATCACAGAAAACTATCACAGCATTTCCCTACCATAAACAGGAAACCCTCTCCCTCTTCTAGATAACCACCTAACATCATTTGCGATCAAAAAAACACCAAGGGTTTAACAACATGTATTTTCAGATTTAAAACTATTTTAGATTGAGATCAAGTTTCCATCTCTTACAAACATATTGACAGAGCTCTAAGCAAATAATACGTAGGTTTACCTCAGACAGATTATAGATCTCATGAAAAACAACGCCTGGTTGATGCCCAGTTTAGTTCAGTGAGAACAGTCTCCACAAAGAGTAAATGGGGAGTGTTATAAACAGTACGGTTTTAAATACTGCACCACTAACAACTTGTCTGTGGGGCTTCATGGACATTTGAATTGATGAAGACAAACGCTGACACACTGGTGGAATTCTCCATTAAAATTGTAATTTAATAATATTATTATGAATAAATTTTGCAGAACTGGAAGAAGAGCTACCAAGAATTCTCTGGTGTCAGTTCCCTTCGAATAAAAAGATTTTTGTTTTATGGAATTTCTAATAGGTTCGGGTTTCGAAACATTTGACGTGTTTGTTATTTTAACTAAAAAAATACTAGTGTTTTGTGTTCAAACGTTTAGCCAGTAATTCTGTAATAAAGTAAAAGAGGGGGTACACTGAGCTCCTCAGCAGCTATACATTTCTTCAGGTTATCAGGAAAAAAAATAAACAATAAAAAAGGCTAATTATAAGTGATATTTTCACTGACTACTAAAATGTCATTAATATCAGATTTACACATAACACGGCATTCAAATGAGCCATAAACTAGTCTCCTCTTGACTGACAGCATTTTGACAGTATGTAGAGTGCGTTTTGTGTTTGAACACCAGTTTAAAAGCTAAACAGTCTATCAACAAAAGCTGTTGGATTACATACTGCAACATTAGTCATTTTCAAGCAAGTACGTTTAACAACATTAAAAGCACACATACAAAACTTACAAACAGTAAATAAGGGTGAATATAAAAATCTGCCAAAACTCAGGACAACGACATGAACATCACATGTGTGCAGCATTCGTCTTTCAGAGAGAGAGAGAGTGCGCGAGAGAGCGAGAGGGGCAGACAGCGCGAGAAAGAGGCAGAGAGAGGGGCAGCGAGAGGCAGAGAGGCAGAGAGAGAGAGAGAGAGAGAGAGAGAGAGAGAGAGAGGGAAAAGAGAAAGGCAGCGAGAGAAAGAGAGAGAAAGGCAGAGAGAGAGGCAAAGAGACAGAGGTAGTGAGAGAGGCAGAGAGACAGAGGCAGAGAGAGAGGTAAAGAGAGGCAGAGAGAAAGAGATGCAGAGAGAGAGGCAGAGGGGGGGGCAGAGAGAGAGAAAGAGAGGGGGCAGAGCAAGAAAGAGAGAAGCAGGCAGAGAGAAAGAGAGGCAGAGAGAGACAGAGAGGCAGAGACAAAGACAGAGGCATAGAGAGAGACAGAGAGACAGGCAAAGAGAAAGGCAGTGAGAGAGGGGCAGAGAGATAGACAGAGAGGCAGAGGGGGGTAGAGAGAGGGAGAGAGGCAGATAGAGAGATGGGGCAGAGCGAGAGAGAGGCAGAGAGAGACAGAGAGGCAGAGAGTCAGGGAGACAGGCATAGAGACAGGAAGAGAGAGAGAGAGAGGCGTGGGGGGGGGGGGTTGGGGTTAGAGAGAAAAAAGTTCCTAAGGAGTGGGGGCCTCTCCCTCTTGCTCGCCGCCTCCCGTGGTATGTGTGAAATGCAATGACTCGGCAGATAGTGCAGGGATGAGCTCGCTCTATTTTAGCCTCGCACACTTAGCGCCCGCGGCGGGGCCCAGCATGCGTCTGACCCACATTAAGCCCAGTCTGCAGCGCTGTGCAGCCGCGTTAGCTGAAGTAATTACTGCTCCCGCTCCCCTAGCAGTCTCCCAAAGGGGCAGTCTCGTTTACTGCAGCGAAAAGTGTTAGTGACTGGGTCACTCAGGTGCGAGGTGTGTGTAACAGCGTGGGTGAGAGTGCTGGGATGTGTGTGACGAGACATTTCTGTCTGAATGGGTGCATACAGTGGTGTGAAGTACTGCTAAGAGACTTCCGAACACAAGAGGCGAAGCACAGCCCTTTTAATGGAGAGAATCTAAAGCATAACACAACCAACACACACTGCGGTGCTGCGGGGCCAAGATGATCCTCTAGCGCTGGCAGATACCTTTCCTGGTGATCCATAACAATGCATATTTTGTTTTTTAGTTCTAGTGGTATAAACAGAAAAAACCTAGTTAAGTGCAATCAGTGTTGCCAACTATCTCCTACAGAAAGTAGCTGGTCTACCCAGAAAGTTGCCAGATGACGACATGCTAATTTGCATATAAGTGACATCATCACGTCACCTCGCATTGGTGTTCTCAGAACCAGAATTTTTTAAAATAACAAAATACAGCGCCCAGATACTTAGAGACGCTGACATCTGTACTTTCATCAGGCAGGAGGCTGCATTTGTTGCCACTAATATAGCCACCAGCCTTTGAATAAAGTATGGCGCCAAAACACCATCTATCATCTCGGTGCATTTGGTGCGGTGAATCCAAAATTTCTGGGCTATATTGGAATCGGGGAATGCTGCCTTGCATGCCGAACCAATATGGTCACACGACAAAATAGAGCAGTGATCTCTGATAGCCAAAGCAATGGTTGTCTCTGCCTGCTTCAGCGTGTCTGTTTTTTAAAGAACAGTTTGGATTGGGTAGATTGATTGTATGGCTTGGCCTTTTCAACATGCTTCTGGGAGCCGCATGCTTTTTAATCTGACAGCTTTCCATAAAAATCTGTTTCACAGTACAGACAGTAAGCCCTGCTGTCACTACAAACGTAGTTTCAGCCATCTATTGAATTCCGGTAGTAACTCCCATCCTTTTCGGGAATTTTTAGAAGTAGGATATAGGTTGTCATTGTTTTAATGTATTTATTTTACAGGTTTGTGTAAAAAAAGACCAAATAAAGTTTGATTTCAATCTCTGTGTGTTTACTTGTTCAAAAGGAAGGAAAGGAGAGGTCTGGAGGGTTATTTTTTACTTTGTTTCAAAATTTAACAAATCCTTTAGCTTGTAATACAACATGTTTTGTGAGTGGGTGAGATCAACCAAGAACGGTTTATGATTGATCAGTCGCACATTCACAGATCATTCACTCTCCAAACGTCCGCACGGAATCTGAATATTTGTTTGACTCAATTTAGAAATTCAAATAAAACAGGAGAAAATGCCAATTTGAATGTTTGAACTACCTATAAAAGGTAGTTCAAACATGTCCTGTTCAGGAGTCAGAAACATTACTAAACATGAAGAACATGGAGAAACAAACCACTTCAGCCGATGAATACACCACGTTCCAAATTATTATGCAAATTGTATTTAAGTGTCATAAAGATTAAATGTTATGTTTTTCAATTAAACTCATGGATGGTATTGTGTCTCAGGGCTCTTTGGATCACTGAAATCAATCTCGGACACCTGT
>JBBPCX010000011.1:15546357-15557150 GCA_037974365.1 Hydrocynus forskahlii
GTTTTGAAACTCTGTTGTGCATAATAATTTGGAACAGTGCATTTTAAGTTTTGTATTTTTGAAAAAAATGCTGTTATGATTGTGTGGTTTGTTCAGTAACATTTGAATTATACTCTAATGGTTGATGACTTGAAAATTATGCTAACTGTCATTTGCATCGACTATTTAAGAAAATCTGAGAAAAATATAATTTGCATAATAATTTGGAACACAGCGTAAAGGAAACCATCTCTTAATTGTGGCTATGAGACCTCCCAGGCTGGCTGCCTGACTGTCCGCATCATGGCTGTCAGGCTTCCCAGGCCAGCTGAGCAACTCTTCATCACGATTACAAGACATCCTAGACTGAGAGGGACATTTCCTTCTCTGGGGCCAAAGACTCTTTCCATAGCAGCCTGTTTACTGTCACACTGTTACTACTGATACGTTAAATGTTACGTTATTGCATGAGAAGACAGAATAATCTATTTTAAGGTGACGTGGTGTGGACTCTTTGTACCATACTGTTTTACAATGCAGAGATTTGAGAATGTTTTGATAGTTATGCTAAGAGGCCACTTCAGAAATCAAGCATTTAGGGCAGCATGTAGTCTATTTTTTCTTTATGCATCTTTAGAAATAATAAATGTAAAAATTCAAAGATATTCCAATAAGTACAAAAAGAATGCCATCAGGTGCTTATGCAATAATTGTAGTGCAAAGACAGACTGAGGATAATCGATGTGAGCAAGAAAAGAGGAAAAGGGAAAAACAAAGGTAGAGTGGGCTGCAGAGAGGCAGACAGCGAGGAGAGAATTTCACTGAGCGGGGCCCGAGGTCTAACGCAGCAGACAGATCAGCCGGAGGTTACTGAAATGTTTCTCAGGAGGCAGACGCCATTATGCAACCTTTCAGCTAAAACTGAGCAGGTACATCTGTTACATTTATGACATCTTACAGCCGTGACCCATTTTAACAGACATTACTCAACCAGCAAAAAATTTACTCAGTATCAGCAAGCATGGGGACTCAGATAGACAGGCAGTCTTGAACAGAACTTGTAGACAGAGAGGCAGGCAGGCAGGTTAGAGATTTGTGCCAGTCGATTCATTTTGGTCACATGCATTTACACTCACATGATGACTATGACTGGTGACACATTAATTTTAAGACAACTGCTGAGGATTTATGGAGCCATTTGGTTAGTTAGCATTGAAGAGACAAAGAGATAGTGATTGGCTGGCAAGAGGAATATAGGCAGGCTGGGAAATACTCGCTTGGTTAAACATGAGCAATGTCAGTGGCCAATGGCAACATACAGCTTCCGCTAGCTTTATACCAACCTCACCATCGCCTTTCACATGAATTCACCAACTAAAATTAATTTTGTCGGATCTAGCCTTTAGCTAAGACACTATTATGTTCTCCACTGTGCATGATCCATGCAAAATACTGCACTATCATTAATGTGACTGTGTGATATGATAGCCCAATGTAGAGACATCAGCAGCCTGAGATTCTTAAAGGGTGGTGAGATGGCTGACTAGGGAAGGAATAACTGGTAAAAACAGCAGGGAGCTGACAGAGCATGTCTTTGGCCAAAAACTCCAATGTGAAACCATAGACTTTTGCCTTCGTACTTGCTTTCTCTAAAGTCACCTTGACCGGCTCCCTTACATGCAGTTTAAGTGGTGGACTGTCCAAGACAAACGCAAAGGTCCATGATGCAACAGTCCAGCCAGACCTTCTTCAGTCTGTCGTATTGTCCTCTATAAATACACAACCTGAGGGGGGTGTCCTCAGACCGTCGCCATGTTTATGTGCGTGTGTGTGTATGTGTGTGTGCGTTTATGTGTGTGCGTTGTCCAAGTGCAGTCTTACACGTAGGCGAGCTCATATGCAGTGCGGGACATTCAATCCTTGGACACAGAGGCCAATCTGGAGCTGGATTTGGCTGTCCCATCAGGCTGACACATTCCAACTCTAGCTCGGGTTTCCAGCTATACCGGGCACTAACAGAACTCCCTGCTATACTAGGCAGAAGGGTTACCGGCAACACACGGCTTAAAGATGATTACCAGCTGTTTCCAGCAAGAACGCCATCTCTACCAGACAAATCAGACTCCAATTTCCAGTGTGATACCAAATAGCATGAAATCAGCTACTTAAAGATGCAACAGGTGTTCAAAAGGTGCAAACATGTCTTCTACTGGCAATGGTTTTCTTTTGTGGAGAATTACAAAGGCCACCTGCTCAATGCCAAGCGTCAGCTAGAGCGTTATAAAACCCCTCAGCACTGGACTGTGGAGCAGAGGAGCTGTGGAATTACATTCTCTGGAGTAATGAAGCTCCATCCAATACCTCTGGGATGAGTGGGAGAGGCATTTGTAATCCAGAACTAATCATCCAACATCAGTACCTGACCTCACTAATGCCTCTTGTGCCTGAATGCAAGCAAAGCAATCAAAACGTTCCAAACAGGGCCATCACTATTGATGATATTGGTAGTTGTGCACTTTAATGATTATTTCGATGATTTATCAAGTATTGATATTTTTGTCTAATTATTTTGACTCAAATAGAATTCTAGAACACTCTTAAGGATTGCTGCCAATTTTTTTATTTTGTTTTTAAGGCTTAAATAATTTTTATATAAGGTTAAAATAAATATTTAATATTAACACCAAGAGCTAGAAATCAATACACAGAATGGAGACCAGGACTGAAGAATAACCAGACACTGAAACTGTAAAAGACATTGCAATTATAATGTGGAAAATACAGCAGAATGAAAATTAATAGAAATAAGCAGGGAATATAAATTAACTGACTACAATAATTAAGATGATAGCTTACTAGGCTGTACAAATTACAGTACCATGTCACTAAAGCTAGGAAGTTGCCCAGTTGCACAAGCCTTTTATAGCTCTGTAAGTCAAAAGCAACAGGAGTGCTAATTGTTCCCTCTTGTGCAGAATGTTCAGCCTGCAGAGCACACCTTAAAAATGAGCTGCAGAGATCATGTTTAACAGTCAGATTGTAAACTTATCACTAATTGCACTTTCAAGTGTTATTTAACTCACCTGTTTATTGAGATGTTTAGTTAAGATTTGTAAAGGGGAACTACTAAACTGTGCTGAACACCAGACCTCCAGGACCAGAGCTGGGTACCCCTGCAACAAAGTCTTTTCAGAAGGTTAGAAGCAGTTACTGCAGTACTATAGGAGTGCTGTTGGAAGCAATCATCTGCTAGAGTAAACACTGAAGAGGAAGCAGTAATAAAAACTGCAGGTGGGTAGGCTACCAGCATCTCCCCACATGAACTAAGTAACGTTTCTAAATGAAATTTACTGACAAATAGAAATATTTGAGTAATATTTGGAATGGTACTGGCAACTATAGGGGTCTCGAACTATGGTTCTCAACCCTGGTCCAGGAGATCAACTGTCCTGCACATTTTACTGTACTCCCTGCTCTCAACATAACTGATTCAAATAAACGGCGAATCAACAACACAAATACTAAAATGTACCAGGCACTGGGTCTCCAAAACCAAGACTGGGAAACACCCATCTATTGAACTCCTCTGCTCAACTGTATAAATGTACTGAAAATTTCCAGACAATTCTCCCAGGAATGTAAAGTAAACTTCAGTACGCATTTGGTGGACATATTGTATTTTTCCATAATGAAAACAGGTAAAAAAAACAATGTTGAAACTTGAGTATCTCATTACTGTGGTTTATGGATACAAATTCCTTTTTAGCACCTACCTTGAGAACCATTGTTTACTGGTACGAAGCAAAATCAAAAGTTTAGAGCTCTGACGAACATATCATTCAGAATGGCAGCAAGAAAGACATTAAGACAACTAAGACAACATTATTAAGCATCAACTATAGGCCTGAGGATGTAGCAGTGCACCACAGAAAGAGCAGAACTGCTGCATTCTCTTTCTGGTTTGAACCTTCGCACTGGAACAGAATATAATTTTTCACCAGAAATAACCAGCATTACAATTAAAATTTAAAAAAAAAAGAAAAGTGTGCTGCCAACACTGGTGAAGTACCGGAGGTGGCCATGCGGCAAGTCCACTCTCCTACGCACACCGCAGTGGCCACACATTCCACTACGCCTGGCCATACGGCCCAACAGCCCGCTTTCAGAACCCTGCCAGTCCTACTGACTAATAACACGTGACAGCCATATTAATTACACTCAGCAGAGCTAATGTCCAGACTGAGGTAACGGTAAGCAAAAGCAGTCAGTGCGTGTCCGGGACTGCTGAGAGGGAGCTAGGGGTCAGAGGCACAGATGTTGGCAACATCAGGACAGAGTCAGTGACATATGTCAAAGAAAGGCAGCTTGCACAAACATGATCATGTAGATCAAACCACTCAAACAACATTCAGCTCTTCTTTAGGTTGGCACAGACTTGTCAATGTCATTTCAGTAAACAGTCTGACTTACTGTGAACTATTGAAACTTGTGAGCTATGGCCTGCGAACTCCAAAAATGAACGAAACCTCACCGTGCAGGCGAACACTGCTACCAAATGGTTTACACAACAGGGTTTGTTTTCACAAACCACCTCAGGAGTAGTAGCGCCCACCTAATATCATTTCTGGTGCAGCAATGTCATAAATACAACCGAATCTGATTCAAGATCAGCCCCTCCAGCCCTAGTGCTGTCTGCCTATAACAGTGAAGTTTTGTTCATAGTAAGTCATACTGTAACATTTCTTTGCAGCATCTCTCTTCTGACTGAGGGTACAGCAAATGCCACGACTGAATGCCTTTATATCTCTTCCCTCTCTCTCGTAATGATTCTCTATAGAGGACTTATAGATTACAGCCTATGACGATTGGCCTCTCATTATGGATGGTTCCCAGTTGGCCCACAGGTAGAACGATTCAATCATGCCCACTAGACAAGCTGGCTCTCATTAACTTCTCGGGCAAGTTGCAGGGAGCTGCAAGCGCTCTAGTTGTGTTCTACCTCACTTGCAAATACTCGGAACGAAGAAGCCATGCCCAGACCAGTCATGATTATGTTACGACCAGTGTCATTCACTGGATTGAACATGGAGACATATGAAAAGGAATGCCAGATGTTGTCGATCAGCAAAGACATGTTTGGCATCTAGATTTCACTTCTTTAGTTTACATGTTAATCTGCAATATAACACTGCTAACAAACACTAGAACACAACAGCAAATCTTATGCAAATACACCCCAAAAACTTCACAATTCAATTAAATCGCATCCAGTTCTTTATGAAGGTGATGCAGACTTTGTCAATGTGGTTTCAGGAGGGAGAGGGGATTGAAATCAAAGTCTTCTGCATGACTTCAGTGGATGGCATTTTTCATAATGATAATGCTTATTTTAAAATTCACCTTTTCATCTTGTTCACTGAAAATAAACAAGAGTCTGATGGACACACTAATATATTTACATGCATTTTTAAATATACATGTGTTTTAACAGCCTACTATTTACTGGTTACAATGAAGTGCTTTGTAGTTTTTGAAAGCCAAGCCAACATTACTTGATTAACAATGTAATCAATCAATAGTGACAGCCTTAGCTAAGTCAAGTCCTCGACTCCTCTCGCTCTGGTTGGATAATAACACAGATGAAGAAGTGCTTATAACTAACACATTTCATGTAAAGAAATCTACGATGAGGGTGTTCCAGTCTCTACTAATAGCTTCTCACCTTCAGACAAGCAATGGAAATAAAGTACTTCCCAAAACACCTTAGTTTAGTTCATCTCCTCCCATCTAGTATGTTCGGTAGCAAATTGTGCATTTGTTCCTTAGTGCCTCACTCAAGGCACATTCAGAGAGATCCTCTCATGTGTTTCAACTCTCATACCATCTTACTTAAAAGTCTGAAGATCAACAAATATACTGATGAAACAGTTCATAGGACTCACAGCAAACAGGAAATGGGAAAGGTATGTGTTCTTTGGAAAAAATGTTTCTAGGTAGTTTTCTTTTGAGCAGATCTATTCTGAGAAGCCGTGTTTAATGGAAAATAATGTGGTTCTTAGAAAACTCTGCACATCTTTTAATACTAAACACTAAGACAAGGATCTTCAGGGGGGCGGCAACATGTTGCCACAATTTCTCACCCCCCTAGGAGGCTCCCGCTGCGCTGTTTCTGGATAAATAAAGCCTGAGCTATTTAAATAGCATATCAAAAAGATATTTTGATGCCTGTCCTACACGTTTGTCTCATTTCACGACGCCTCTACCTCAAACACTGCTGCCAACATCTGATAATGTGAGTAACAAGTTCATTCCCAGAAGAAAGCTGGAAGAGTGGCACCCAGTCAGTTAAAATGATTTCACAGGATGTCACAGACCTTTTGATTACTTTTTCACTTATTTTATATGTGTGAAAGCAGGCCCTCCCACAGCACGGCTACCCCAAAACTCTCTGCTAACACGTCTCATTATCCCGCAGTCCTCAGCCTCCCACCCACACACAAAGTAAGCACCTAGCTGCTTTGACTGGCTTGCTAATGAACTGATATGCTAACCGTGTTGAGTGAGGGTTTCTCTTCTGTCCTCTGCAGTAATTAAATAGCTTGATCAGTCACTTGTTCTTTCAGTGTTAAAAGCCTTGCACAGGTCTTCGTATATTCGCAGGTGTAACTAATGTAAATGTGATCCAATTAATTCATGACCACCCCACAGGCTATCAGCAGGTGCGGTTGCATGACTATGCTGTGGATACGCAGGAAAGGTTAACCACCGCATTAATGCAATTAACCTATAAGACGTAACTCCTCTAACAGTATGGACTCACAATACAATCTGCTATACATTTCAAAATGAAAATTATTTTTAAATAAAATCAATAACTAGTTTATTTAGTTGTTCCCATATTCAGCATTCTGGAGACGCAAGAAGAATCTCATCTGAAGATTATTAAAGTTATATGCAGTGTCCCATAAGCAAATACAAAATAGCCAAAATACTGACTAAAAATGTTTAAATCTCATTTTACCACCAACAACCATCCTCCTTAACCATCAGTCATTCCGAAAATGTAACTGTTTCGTATTCGGCATCAATATTTATTAAGCCTAAACTAAACACCTTCATTTAATGTCCTCGGCATTAATCCAAACACTGAGTAGGAGAAATAAGCACACAGCAAAAGCAGATGAACTTATTGACAGAACTTTAAAAACAGAGGAAGATCAGGAACTGTATGGGTAAAAATGACCAGAGCACTCCATTAAAAATAACACACCCATCAGGTGAAACTACACAACCAAGACGTAACCACTGACAGAATCGCGTGGTGATCCGCAACACATTCAGAAATAATTAGCAAAACCTGTTCTCTGGGAGCTCTGAAGTTGTCAGTTGCTACCTTGCAATGTGAATCTTAAGAAGCACACATGGATTTCACGGAGAAGACATCTGATTGAAGGCTATATACAGGGCCAATTAATTTACATCACTGTGCCTGCTTCAGGCTGGTAAAGCCTTTTTTCCCACTCTCCACTGTCAGATCAACTTAAGTATCTTTGTAAGCCTGTTGGTACTATTTTATTAAACCCTCAAAACATAAATGAGGGTTTAGCACTGAGGTATGAAGCAAATATCATACACGCAGGAATGAAAGCCTTTCAGTCGTGGAACTGTGTAGGCTGTGCAGACATTTTTCTCTGAACAGTTTGTGTTTTGGGGGGTGGAAGAGAAGCATGGTAGGTTGCGCTGAAGTGAAGTGAGGGTGTGTGAAAGAAGATATAACAGCAACAACAGAAAGAAAGAATAGTTATGTAAGAATGTGTGCATATTGTCTCTGCACAGTCAATTGCATTGTTTTTACTAAACATCACCTGAAGAGGCCAAACAAAGAAGCATTCAGCCAGACAGAATGATTTGACATTTTATAAAAGCTTCAGAACAATTGTTTCGGGGGTTCACTTATGATACCATGAGGGGTCCTTCCTAAGTATTTAATAGGCTGTTTTTGTTACTGTGGTTGTAGAACTTGTCTGCAAATGAGCTCTCTTCTGACTAGTGGCCCTTCATTAAAAGAGCAGTTCAGGAAATAACACTCTTTATAACTTCTGCATGAAAGGCTGGGGCTAAAATACTGCAGGAACATTCAACGGATGTATGCAAATACATTTAAAAAATATTTAATTCAAAATGAGTTGTTTTTGAAGCTTATTTTATACATGGGCTGTATGGGCTGGAAGAGCATGGAACATTCTGAAACGAAATAACGGTTAAATGCTAAATGAATACATGTAGAGAAAGAGTAAAATATGTATTTTCATGATATTGGTTCTTTATATAAAGAACTAGTTATACCGTTTCCCATGTTTTGTAGGTTTAATTACTACAGGGACAACATACACTACCAAGTAAACAAAAAAAAAACATATGCTAAATATTACTCGGTACAGTTTGGGATGGTTTTCACAACAGTCTCATTTCATTTCAGAAGCCCGCTATTAATGAGGTCATCTCATGAGATTAGGCTGAAACGGAAGGGAATAACATGGACAAACAGAATTTACCTAAGGGTAGGCATCAGCGCTAAACAGGTAGATTCAAAACATATCGATATTGCATATATGCAATTACAAATTCCAGCAGGCATGACAAGGAGATACTCTGTTACAAACATACAAATCATTTATGGCACATAGTTACAATGTCGGTCTATTTTAATGACCATAATAGCCCAGAGTCCCAAAAGGGATCGGATACTGTGAACCCAGTAAGAGAGCCCGTAGTCAGCAGTGATATAAGCTTTGGGTAATGAACCCACCTCAAGAGGGAAGAGATCCCATGAGCTTATGTCCCAGCTGAGCAACATTGCACAATCCAACAGGTCCTAGCTTTAGGCCCTGCCCTCACCCCCAGCACTACATTCGGAATCGGGGTGTGGTAACAGTACCACATACATTCCACCCCCCATCCTCTCTGCATTCCAAAGACATACTGTCATGGCAGTGCACCACATCATCCCCCAGATATATATCTACACCCCTCCCTTCAGGGCTTTCCCTCTGCCCACTAATCCACTGTTTACTGAGGCTCGCACAGCTGGCTTTTCACATCTCACTCTCATCTGAATACAGAGCTGTCTGTCACGCTGTGGTAAGCCAGGGGAAGGAGGGGACATGTCCATGCCTGCCTTCACCCCAGTTAACGCCTGGTGTGCAGCAAGAAACCACCATCAGCCACTAAGACACATTTACAACAAAGGTATAGATAGAGAGTGGTTAAAAAACCATCTAAGAAATCATCTTGAGGTGGTAAATCAGCTACCCTTGAATGGAACCATTAATGTCAAAGAAGAAGACTTCTTTTAGAGATTAGGCACATCACCAGCTGAGAGGAGAAAAGAAACGTTTTCAAGGGAAGCCCCTGAAAAAGAAATTATACAGCAGTTCTACTAGAATTCATTCAAGAGGGAGGGAGCAGAATTGCATCATGCACTTTGGGGGTGGGTAGCACGGAGGGCTGGGCATGCCTGAGAGCAGACACATCTGCATGTCGATACACAACGTTCTCCAGAACACAGAGCAAAACTAACTGCCGAATACACTGAGAGGAAGGTCTTTTCAGGGAATGCAGGCTCCACTGATGCACTTACGAATGCTCCAAGTCTGTAGTTTGCACCCCTGCAGAGAGAGAGAGAAGTAAAGCATATAAAGCGTAGAATGCTTCTCTCTTTTCTCTTTCAATCTGCTGTAATATTTAGTCTGTGGTTCTGACTCAGCATCTTGATGATTTGACACAGTATCCAAAATATAGTTTGGCTCCTGGCTGCCTTTAGGCATGATCCTAATTCACTGCACAGGCTTCAGCCATGATCCCTTTACCCCTGACATCGGGCAGCAGCGTTTGTAGTAGAAAGGCCATTGATTGATCTGCGGCACTGCTGCTGCCAGTTCCTACAGGAGATCTAATGACGGACTATCTCTGTAACTGTCTCATCGACACAGCAGGAGGTACAAGCTAACTGCTACAGCAAGGACTACTAGATGCTGTTTTCTATGCAAGTGTCACATGTCGCACAGCTCAACATGGAGTATTGACCTCGCCCCAGTAGAGAGAAGCAAATATAGAACCCCACTGATTTGCAAAAACACACTAATAACTCTCAACCTTGGTTTAAATTAGAGATGGGCCCGATCCGATATGATATCGGTATCGGGTCCGATATAGCCGTAAATCCGACATCGGATATCGGTCAGACAGTCCCGATCTCTATATTCCAGTTTGCAGCTTTGGCTGCACATAAAAACTCGATGCTGTGTAATACGAGATGCGTCACCACCCCCCATACAATAAACCTGCGGCAACTTCAATCTGAGCTAGCCGCTGTTTTGAACAAAATGTCACTTGATTGGAGATACTAGAGTTTTGAAACACCGAAAAGCAAGATGGCTACTTGCAATGTGTGCAAAGCCAGCGTCCTGAGGGGTGGAAGTATGGTTGTGTCGTACAATACAACAAATTTAATCAAGCACCTGCAGAGATTTTACGACAAAGAGTACCAGGCAGCAGACGCTCATTGACATTTTCTAAAAACGCAACACATTTACAGCAGACAACCCAAAAGCGAAAGGAATATCAGCAGGGTTCGAAATTAACACCCGCCAACCGCGGGTTAAAAATCATTTTGGCGGGTTTTGATAAAAACGTACCAGCCAGTTTGGCCGGTGATGCATGAGCCAATCATGCAAATCAGAGACGCTCTGGGTCGTTTGTCCCCTCCGTCCTACATTTCACATGAACACTACACTACGGGTGACGTTTTAGAT
>JBBPCX010000011.1:15557250-15582873 GCA_037974365.1 Hydrocynus forskahlii
TTTCATTCAGTGGCATTCATAATCTCTTATTTTCACCACGTAAAAATTTGTCTAATGGAAATTCTGATTGGCTGGTACCTTCAGAAAGTTACCAGCCACTTTGGCTGGTGATCGAAAAAGTTAATTTCGAACCCTGAATATCAGAGAAGACTCTTAGCTCGCCCTCAAGCCCTCTTTGGGGTTCTTTCAGGGGCTATTTTGTTTTTGCTCTCTCCTTTTCTCTCTATCTCCCAAAACACAATGAGGCTAAAGGTGGGCATCTCGTAACTCGGTCGGTCCACCTTAAATACAGAAGTGGTGAGATTACACTCTGCCCATGTTGTGTCTCCGAATTCACGTTATTGAAAATATATTAGTTTTGCACAGCTGTTGCTGCTACCTTTTTGTGAAGTGTAAATAAATTCCTTTGGAATGCCTTTAAATTAATTGTAGTTGTATATATTTTTTGCTCTTCTAATAAGTGCTTAGAAGTTTATTTATTCTGTGATGTAACCTTACTAACAAACAGCACAAATTCAACAAAAATAATGCTAATATTAAAGTAAAAAAGATGTATTATATCTGAATCTGTATCGGAATCGGATCTGAACTGGAAAGTGGTGGAACGGCCCATCACTACTTTAAATGTTTTTAATGACGATTTCTCTCACTAACATGACCTGTCGGGACTTACTGTGCCAAAATGACTCTTCTCATGTCCTCAAAATACAATGAGTGTTCTCACACTATCAACTACCTAAATGCAGAGATTCTAAAGTTCCATGAATAAAACAGCAGACATCTATGTAAGTCACTACAAGTGCACACCTGTCCTGTCACAAGATTCACTCAGACTAACCTGCATTGCCTTTACCCCCATGTACCATGATTTGGTGAAAATATCTCATCTTCAGACTCCAAGGTAAACACCATGGGTCAGTTTCCCAGACAGGGATTAAGCCTAGTCTTGGACTACCCTTTCCTCTTCCATGGAAAACCTCTATTCACAGCACTACATAATCCAGGACTAGGCTTAATCCCTGTCCAGGAAACCGAAATCTTATGTACAGTCTTTGCATAGATGCAGTGAAGCAATTCTTGAATTTTCATACTGAGAATAATAAAGATCTGCTTACTTTTTTGCATGATCAGAAGCAGCTATTATCAACTGGCCAATCTATTTTATTATGTCTGTTTACTGATTAATGTAGGGCAGTAAAGTGCGGCCTACACAATGCACTTAAAAGCCATGCATAACAACATTAGTTGTAAAAAAAAAAAAAACACTATAAATAAAATTGAACAGAATTTAATATATATTTGTACTTGTGTTTAGCCCAATCTACAAATTTATCATCAGTGCATCCAGTTAGACTGCAAAGTATGAGCTTTAGGTGAAGAGCCAATAAATAATGTTACTGGGTTTGCTTTTTGGCTAATGAAAACCAGTCTAAAATTCTGCCAGTTTTGTTGAAAATAAATCAAATACTTTTGATTTGCTAAGTGCACCCCTGATTTTGCGCACTGTGCACTTCCAGAATTCCCCTCATAAAGCCTACACATCTGTCAAACTAAGTAAAAATAAACGAATAAATAAAGAGCTTATTCCCTCCCACTCTTAAAGGTCAGAATTCAATATAGTCTGCTCATCTATTTTAAGTTGACGATTGCTAATTTGTGGAAAACACTGCTACTAGGTACCTGTCAGCTATTAGCAGACTGAATAAAAATTGGCAAATGAGGGCGTTTTGCATGAAAACATGACATAAAGGCATGATGAGCAGTTGAAAAATGCTTGACCCGCTTTGTTGCTAGCTGATGGCTGGTTTGCAACCTGAGCTGAAGTAAGCATGGAAAAAAAAAAATCGATGCAGGCTGTGTGAGTGCATGGGGATTCCCTGCACTCCTCCTGATTAATAGGAACTATCGAAAAGGGCATGAGCCTAACAAATATTGGCAACGTAAAAGAAACAGACAACTGTTTCATCTTCTTTTCTCTAGGGACGCTCTGACCGAGAGCAAGCAAGTGGTACAAGAGTCGAACAAAGGTTCCGTCATGGTTTTTTCCTGTACACCTTTTTCCAGCGATAAGCACCCAAGAGATAGACTGAGCATTAGCATCAGCATCCCAGGCAGTTGTAGGGATACAGAAGTTATTCAATCAGTCTTTCCAGCCCTCCTCACAGCAACATCAGTGTGGCAAGACCAATGAAGTCTCTGTGAGTAATGAAAAAGAAAGGGGCTTAATTCACCCGTTTCAATTATATTTCAAACTTATGGTCTAACAACAAAAGCAGATATCTCAAATCACTCACAGAACTGACAGCAAAACTGAAACTATGATTAACTCACACAAGGAAATGTCTAAATGAACACAAAGCTCCTGTAAAAACTTAATATTTAAGCATGACACTGGTTATACTCAGACATGAAGCAACAGACCCCCGCCTGTGAAGTTCTTCTGCCTGCTGACTAAATGAATACCCACATAATAGCAGTTAAGGGAAATTAATTTTAAATGGTTTGAAGATCTCAGTTGGCCTCTATCGCAAATGCGATGGGGATTCTGTTGTTTAACTAAACAGAGGAATGTGTTCAAATTATTGTGTATGATAAATCAACCATAGGTTGAAAGTATTCATTTTATGGACAAACTAAATAAATGCATAAAAGGGAAGGGCTGCTGTTAAGCACAAGCGATGTAATTGTTTGGATTTTAAGACATTTCATCAGAGTTTGAGTAGCACCAAAAGCAGAAAGAAAGGGAAAACCAGACTCAAACAGGCTTAATCATCTTGTGTTTTCCTCTTACTGTACATCTTGCAAAAGCAAAGGTGCAAGGTGCAACTGCAAATTGCAGCGGCAGTAATGGCTTGGTACAGCTGGATTTAAGAGTCACTTGAACAAACAGTGGTAATGCAGTCCGCTGGTGGCATGGCAACTATATAAAAGGTTCTATGAGAGGGGGTAGTGGTTACATTCTACACACACACACACACACACACACACACACACACACACACACACACACACCTTTTCCAACACACATTGCAGTTCTGTCATGCAGCATCTCTCTATTCTTCTTACTTTCCTCACTGAGTTTACAGCAAATGCCAAGACTGAATGCATTTATATCTCTTCCCTCCTTTTGTAATGATTCTCTATAGAGAGCCTTATAGACTACAGTCTGTAGTGATTGGCCTCTCTTTATGGATGGTTCCCAGTCGGGGGTGGTGGTTACATTCCCCACCCACACACACACACATACACACACACACACCTGACATTGTGCAACTGATCTTGCACAATGTCGGGAGCCCACAAACAACAGCCAAAGCTGTATTTCATGTTGCTTGTTTTGGGCCTAGCTTCCCTTAAAAAAATTTGCATGAAGTTAAGCTGAGCAGAACAGTACAGGCCGTTAAAAACGGCTAGTCTTCTGACACTCACCAACGCTGAAGCCAGCTTCCTTTGCAGTCATTTGCATGGAGTCCTGTTGCCCCAGAATTAGCATCTAGAGCTGCAGACGAGTATGCTAGCTAACGCTGAGAGGCGGATTCCATTACATTCCCTGAAGTCAAGCTCTCTGATCCACTTATATAGGCCATAAGCTGAGCAGGTTAGCCGCTTTTCTCTGTCCCAAATCTGCAACCTGCGCTAAGCTAATGCGGGAATAATCTAATAAGAGCTTGTGGAGGGCTGCGGTCTCACTCACTAATGTAGTATTAACGAGCGTAAGGGTGCATGTGTACGTGTGTGTGTGTGCATGTGTGTGTATTTCATTCAATAATGTCATGATCCATGCAAAACTTCAGCAACTGATGCCAACACACCGCTTTGGCACAAACCATAGAGGCTAAATACACACGGTGGCACACGTTCCAGACATTGAAAAAAAAAAAAAAAAAGAATGGTACCAAATCACATGGCTTCTTTAATATTGCTAAGCATGTAGGGAGGATATTATAAAACATTACAGAACAAGTAAAATTTCCTATGAGTGAAATACAATCTAGGATAACACATCATTTATAAAATATAAATTAAAATTAATTATAAATATACTATCTTGTGCATTTTATTTGTATCAATTATCAGCAACACTCGACTCCCAGACAGCGATTAGGCCTAGTCATGGACTTGTGACAATTAATAACCACTTATTAATAACACATGCTTCAGCTAAAGATGTTAGCTTGCTCTATCGTATGTTTACATCACAACAAACAGAAAGTGAAATCAGTGTGTTTTCATGTGTGGGGCTGTGGCAAATACACAAAAAAAAAGCATCTACCTTAGACTCATCAGTCGTATTACAACTAACAGACAAAAGCTGGTGCTGAAAGATGTTTTGAGGGCAGTGAGGAGTAACGTTTGTTTATTTGTGCTTGAACTGTGTCTGTATTCAGATGTGGGTTGGGAAGTGAAATAGGTAAACAGCTAATTTGGACACCTAAGGCCTTTAAAAAGAACAATGAAATAACTACAGTTATTTATAATTTAATAATCGTCTGAAACGTAAAGACTGTGACAGGCTCACCTGGACTACATTCTACTTCCAACCTAAGACTAAGCTGAATTCAATTAGCAAGTTTCATCTAATGTCTAGACTAAAAAGCTAATTCCAATAGTGAATCAGTCTTAAATCGGGTGTCCAGAAAAAAAGCCCTATATGTTTACTGAGTCCCAGCTGTCCTTGTTGTGTCCCAGCAATTGTTTATGCACTGCTATCCATCTGTGTGTGTCCCTCTCTCTCAAGGCTAATGGTGGACAAAAATGGTCGAGCGTGCAACATTAACCCTTCATTTTGTTTAACCGAATGCCATGCATTCTGCTGGGTTGTTTGGTTGTGTGTGTATTCATTAATCAGCAGCCACAGTGGACCCTCTTGAAACTGCAGGGCAGTTTAGAAAATTTTAAGAACTAACTTTAAGAATCATTAAAGTAAAATAATACTATTTTTAAAACCATGCACTGTAAATCTACATATATTTTAAGCTAATACATATACTCTATGCCATTTGTGCCATTATTAAAAAACATTTTAGTTTTATGTAATTTTAAGGGCATTGTTACTAAGAAAGAACCACATTTCACATAACATAATATCTAACAGCTTGCAGTATACTAAAAAGCAGTTTTAAATCAAATACTTATCAATTAGCCTAAATACTAAATGAATTAGTATAACAGAGTAAAGCAATGCATCATGATTAGTTTCCATATACTGAAAGAGCTGTGACGCATGCAACTTGCTAGTTAGCACGACGCTCACATTGCAAGTGTTAATCTCCTCATCTCTCATCATCTTAGGTGTGATAGATTCTGCTTAAAAACTTTCTTTCAACCAAATATTAGCATGCTTGTGTGAACCAAAAGACATTAGAAGTCCTCAGATTTGCACAGAAGCCTTGAAAAGGACTTTGTGTGGCAACCTCGAAGGCAACAAGAAAACTACAACAAAACGACACTGGTGAGGAACCAACGGCAGAAAAAGCGCCTGGGAGGTTCTTTGTGTTTTTGACAGGCTGCTTTGTCTTCTGTGACTGTGCACAGCCTGCATGTGTACGTACATATTTCTGTCACACTCCGGCTCTCCCTGTGCAGCGCCAGGCTGAACAGATGGACACTACCTCCTCTCCCTAAAGCGCCCCTGGGCTGGTCATGCAGCGCCTCCGGGAAAGTCCTCACAAATTCTGTCTGAGGTCAAGAACAGGATGAAAGACGGATCGCATTCTGCTACTCCACTTGAGCGCAAGCAAGTGAGGAGTTGGTTTGAGTGGGAGAAGACGACAAAAAGTGCACTGTGTGTTCAGCATGGTGTCCAGCCACCACCAGCTTGTGGCTGAGCTCAGAGAACACTGTTCTGATTTGGTCAGGCTCTGGGGATGACTGTTTTCAGAGAGTAACCATTAAGGGGACAGCAAACATATAAAATCATGGCACTTAAAGATATGTCAGTTTTTTGTGAGGTCTGTGAACAAGAAAATGGTGGGGTTTTTTTAATCAAATACCAGATAAAGAAAATTAGAAAAATGTAAAATAGCATGAGGTGGTAGTAAATATTCAGCTCTTGTATTGATTGGATTCATGCTGCTGAGCACACAATTCAGCATTCTGAATAGTTTAAAAAAATTGGAATGAAGAATGACTATTCAGATGTGGCAAAATCTACTGCCTATGATATAGAACAAATGCAGCAGTGGGTTGTTGACTGGTAATGGTAGTTTGCAAACTTTAGTGTTCAATCAATGCAACTGCAGTAGATCTAACTAAATGCCTATTCACAATTTATCTCCGTGACTCTTACACGCTTACGCATTGCAATATCAACATTTTGGTGCACTGTTACAGCCCTGTAAGGGAGTAATAGCCTGACATCAGCTACTTGTTACTATGCAGTCACTACACCTGGTTGTGTATTGGCTGGCTATACTGTAACAACACAATTCACCATTCAATACAGTATGATACAGTAGTGTCTTACAGAGTGTCTGAAAATATGCTAGTCATGACAAAATTATAGGATTTCCTGCAATACACACACAAGTATTGTGCACGCATTGTAGCATCCCTAGTTCCTAACCTATATTTGTGAGAATAAGGGCATCATATTAAAATCCTATTCCATTATCCACAACACATTGTGCTGTAAGGCAATGTAACTTAATTATAATAACATGTCATAATGCCCACCTCTACTACCCAGTCAGTATGAGTAAACACAGCAAAGCTAAGCTGCTGCCTTTGCTGTTCGACTCCGCTTTCTGCTCCTCTCTTTCATAGCATTCTTCTCTCTGGCCTTTCAGAAGTTTACTCTCCTCCAAGCCACTGACAGGGAGATTCCCCCGCTCTTCTCGTCTTCTCCCTCAGCTCTTGACAGAAGTGGTATTGTTACAAACTCTCAGCAGCACCACTCTTACCACTCTCCACACCCAAACACGTTGCGACATGCCACGCTGAGAGACTGTCCTGTCACCGAGCATAAAGCTGTGCAAATGCCTGCCCACCTGAATGCACTCGCTAGCATGCATGAGTCAACTCCACTGCACACAAACTACCTCCACAATGGTGAAACCCACTCCTGCAAGTTCTGTCATGAAAAACTCTGACTTGCTTTTCGAATAGAAGGCATTTTTTCCCATTCGCCTCAGAAGCGCTCAGAACTACAATCGGTATGTTTGGATAATTACAAGTGGCAAAAAGAGACATTAAAAATTCATGCAAAAGAAAAATATTTGAAGCTAAGAAAACAGCCTCATTTATGCAATGAAAATTTAGAATAAAAGGTCATGCCTGATAAAGCAGGCTGAAAAGCCAAATATAAATCTATTCTTAACATGTACCGACTGTAGGTATTATAAGAAATGCTGTCAGGCTCACATTAAATCGGGTTTTGGATTTTAAAGCTGTGTGAATAAAGTCAAAGAGTGTTCATTTAAGTCCATTAATAGGCTTAACCTGCCTTTGAAAAATCAGAACCGCGCCAAGTGGTTGTGGTACAGCCGTCATTTATGTGTGCGCGCGCGCATAAGTGTGTGCTGTAGTGCAATACACATTTATATACATACAAGCTACAGTACAGAACAGTAAACAAGAGGGGTTTCTCTCTCTCCAGGTGTTTGAGGAAAGCTCAGGGCTGAAGTATGTGGTGTTACTTCAAAGTTCTGTTTCTAAAAATGACTCAGCAGGGATCGCGCACGACCACGGCCGCCACCTCCTTGCTCAGCACTGTGCCGGGGCCTCTCTTCAAAAGTCAAATGTCACATGCTATCAGTCTACAGTTGCAGTGTGAAATACACAGACAATAGCTCCCTGGTGCCTTTCAGCAGGACTCACACTGAGGGAAAGAAAAGCAGCTCATCTGATTAATTCAAGTTGAGCTACAAAGTACGTGGCACTCTAATCGCATTTGATTATTTGGATGAAGTTGACTGGATCACTAACTGATCCCGTCATACTCACAGCTTGGCTATAGAGAGGGGTAATTAAGATGTTTGTGCTTTTTATTAAATAATTAAATTAATACATTTATCCAAATATCTTTACCAGTTCAGTTCTAATTCCCAAGATAAGCACAGGCATGATGCACAACTGGGATTCGGATTTCTGTACCTCAGACAGTGCAATTACTGCATCCTTCTTGAGTCCAAGTACGCGCTACTGCACTCTACTACAGCTCTAAAATGCAAAAACACAAGATGTTTACAGATGCAAAAATACTGCATTAGTGCAACGAGATTAACTTCATAGGATGACTTCAAATATGGTAATACTGCTAGAAATATTGAAAGAACACAAAATGCTACATATCATTTATCTCCTATAATGATGTATCTGTTTATTCCCTGGTTTCAGTACATTTTATACCCAAAGTGATTGTCGAACTATATGAAATCATCAAAATAAGTTAATGTTGTGGAACAGCTACATTCATAAGAAATGAAACTGCACTAATACATACACACAGCTTGTGATGCTGACATCTCAGTTCATCTATGGCCTGGTCCGTCTGAAACCGAATCCTGATCTGTTTGCGCTGAAGCTCAATAATAAATCAAATCCACTATCCAGAGTGGGACCTGGCTGCCCTGCAGTAATATCTACCCTTCCACAGAGAGCAAACACATTATATCTGAGTGAACAACAGGCTTGAACATAATGAATGTAATTCAGCTGTTAGTGGGCCACACCTGAAGACTAAGATGGAGAGGTTTACCGACTGCCAGTCTACTTGTCCACCTATCCATCCTGTTGTCATCCGGTTATCGTTTCTTTTTTCGCCACTCTGTCTGCCTTTCTCTCTCCTGTCTCTCTCTCTCTGACCACATAAATGCACCATTAGCATACGGAGTGGGTCTTTTCTTCGAAAAGGAGGCTGGAAAAACTCACAGAACGAGGCATTACATAATAGCTTTGCCTTGCTAGGATCATTTAAAAACGAAGGACACTTTAGTGAACACTCCAGCCCTCCACAGCGCGGCTAGATTGACAGATAATACTGTACTGCAATTCAGCTGTGTGCGCTGAGAGAAGCTACTAAAGAAATCTCTCCCACATCAATGCCAAACTGCAGGCACAAATCGAGCTCCTCAGAAAAAAAAAGCTGACTGAAACCATCCCCGCAGCCTTGCTGGGGATAAAACAACGCCATACATATGCAAAGGAAGATGAAAACAAACGACCTGGTACGTTTTGCCTGCATATAGTAGAAGCAGTGGTCTGTAAACAGTTGGGATATGGTAAAGCTAGAGAGCAGCCAGCAGTAGACACAGAGAGAGATACAGAGAGACGGCCAGTGTTGTAGATACAGGAGACGAGACGGGTAAACAAGTGAGAGGCTTCTCTGGCAGCTGAATAAACAGTACATTATAATGTACCAATAGTGATGCAGCATTTTTATCAAATGAACCTGCATTTTCCCCCATTAACTACACTTGTTTTTGTTAGATCAATAAAAAAAGAAGGCACAATGCCATTTTTAAATGAAAGCAAAAAGTAAAATATTTTAAGATATAATATCTATACTCCAGGCACTTAGGTTTATTCTGGAAAGTGAGTATGGGTGGAGGTGAACGGCGCATGACATGCACAATCATGCACCACTAATATCCAAATTATACCAGTCCCTCTTCACTAAGCAGTCATTTTTCTTAAAAGACAAGCAAAATGGCTTCCATTTCCCCCCATATACTACACAGCAGCAGATTACACCAAGCCCAGCTAATGAGGTGAGAAGGAAAACATAGCATTTCTTTTCCTCCCCTTAGAGCCTTCAACTACAGCTAAGCAGTCTGGGCTACTGGAGCCCTGCACCCATTACACAGATTTCCCCCATCGAGTTGATACATTGTGTCATGATCTCGTAAAATATTTAAGCCTGGACTCCTTCCGAAGGCACTCCAAGCCCTCTCCTTTCGCATCCCCATGGCCAGCGAGAGGAAATTGCTCTTCACAGCGCCATACTAAGAGATGTAGCTGATGGAATGAATGAGGGTGAGTGACTTATCAGAGCTCCAAGGGCTTCTTTATGAGAGTAATCAATTCATATCGGAAGGGCACACTTATTCAGCAGGGCCTGCTGAAAGAACAGACTGGAACACTATTAGGAGGGCATGTCCTTAAGGAAGAGGGGACAGATATTTTCATGTGGACACAGCTGTTAAGTACTGGAGACTTTGTAAACCTTCTCTGTCTTGGGCAGGCGGATCCTTCTGAATTGTAACAGAGCCTATACAAGGGATGAAAATATATTAGCAAAAATAAAGTAAAATGAAGATAAACTGATGGATATACAGGTGATCCAGAACTCCAGCCCAGTTAGTCAACAGGACTCAGTAATCAGTAGAAAAGGTTATTTATTCTTCTGAAAAGATTCCCAAAACAACTTTGGTGTACTAGAAGACTGAACTTGTGCTTTTATATGTGGGGAAAAAAACAAACAAAGAAGGCCACTATTTCCATTCTACCAGCGCCTCGAAGTCAGGCAAACAAGGAGAAGGGAGTCTTCCCTGCAAGGGACTCTTTCCAAACAACATGGAGCACAACCTGTCACAACCTGCAGGATGTCCAGAGTGGTCCAAATGCAGAGGAGATACCACCACCGAGTAAAAAGGGACGTAGTTTGGCTGCTATCCACCACTAGTTCTGTAAAAGCAAGTAAACTGTGCCCATGCATTGTGCAAGAACTGAGTGTTTTCCTCCAGTGTCGAATAACGTTTAGAGTGACGTGCGGAGGAAAACAAATAGACGTTTGCTACACTGTAATACTCAATTTCCACAACAAAACGGTGGCATTGTCGAGCCAAAGTCTGTGGCTATACTGTGGCGAGATACAGACGAATATGTGGGGTGGATCTGGACGACAGACACGCAGTTAACTCGGTATTAACTGGCTTAATTTACTTCCTACTTTAACCAGCACAGCCGGCTAACACCCTTTTCCTCAGCAGAGAGGGACCACACCAACGACTTTCTACTACACACACACACATACATACAACGTTCAGAAGGGTTGTTTTGTTGTTGTTGTTCTTGTTTCTTTGCAGACTTTAAAGGGCACCCTTCCCCAGTCCTGGTCTGCATGCAGTATACTCACATTTAATAACTCTATCCGTCGTAGATAACTTCGCCTCATCATTCGGTTTGTTTTCAGACATTTCCAGTCTAATGTGTTGGCTTCTCTCTCTCTGTCTCTCTTTCAAAAAATCGAGCCGGTGTAGTTCCTCGCTGGTTCAATGACTCGACTCTTCCCCGAAAACGGGAGACTAGGACGGTGTCACTCGACGAGAAGACTTTGATACAGAGTACCGAATGTGAGCTCCGTTACTGTAGCCCTGTCTGATTTACAGCTCCCACTGTAACAGATCTCTCCCCCCCCCACACACACACACACCAGCTCAACCAAACAGCACCAGGGACAAGACCCGCCCCCTCAGTCGGGAGGACGCCTCCTATTGGATGAGCCCACTCTCCCGCTCTGTACATCAAATACATTCAATGGTTGGAGCTGCTGTCAGTCATCAGCTGGTGCACGACCTGGGCCAGCTTTCACCAAACACGAGCAATTCCAGTCCAGTGCGTCTCTCAGATCAGATCCAGACCACTAAAGACATGCTGGGAATGATCTGGTGTTGTGTAGCACATCTCAGGCTTTCCCACTCTCGATGGAGACACAGTTGTTGTGTGTGCAGGCAGTATTTCACTCTGATCCTCACCACACATGAACAGTGAAAGTGTAGGGTGAGAGAAAAGGCAGTTTGTCAGCACTGTAATTTCTACCCACGAGGTGGGCTGTTAAACCCTGCATCCTTTCGTCTTATCTGCATTTGAGTCTCTGTTTATTACAGAAAAGCAAGATCATGGTCTCTTTCGAGGGATCCAGTGTCAGTGATCATTAGATCACAAGAAAACCAGATCAAGTATTTGTGTTCGTGGATTGCTTCATTAGCAGAGCTGAGCACAATGTAATGAATGTATTTCAAATACCTATGTAAGATACAAACTGGGATTTATTTATTTTTTTGTTTGATAGGGTTAATTTGCTTTCTGTTTTTGCATTGCTTTAGTGTTTTTGCAGTTTAAATTTTTGTAGTTTGCAAATACTACAAAATGCATCAGTGTGGTGACATCATACACATGCAAAATTATGCATTTATTCTCTGAGGGGTAATTTGCCCAGGCTTGCTGAGGTCAGCATGAAGCCTGAACTGGCATAAGGTGGGAGATGTGAAAAGTGGCCGCTTTAGTCACGTGTGAACACACCACAGCATATAGTGTGAAATTCTTTCTCTGCATTTAACCCATTCACCAATTGACGCAGTGGCCAGCCAGCGACACAGCACCTGGGGAGCTGTGTGTTAGGATGGTATTTTGCTCAAGAGTACCCCAAAGGTGCCACTGGCAGTCCTGGCATTTGAACCCACAACCTTCCGATTGCAGGGGCAACTCCCTAACACTCCAGACCACCAGCCTCCCCAGCTTTTAATCAATTGCCAGTGTAGGCTGCCAGCTTTCCAAAAGTGTATTCACATAAATTGCCACAGTTACTGTTTCTGATAAATGTTGTTGTTGTTTTAGTAGCATAGGCTAAATCTTTTACCATTAAATGAAATGTTCTATCCAACTGTCAGTAAACATTAGCTAGCTAGTGGCAGTCCTTACAATTAACAGTAGCTTGCTGCTTTCGTCATATACTGAAAAGTTTTCGGTGGTTGTGCACTAAAAAATAAACTATAAAGCCATTTTGGACCTTCAGAAATTTTCCTAACCAGAAGGCTTCTATTCTTCTGCTGACCCAGGGCGGATGTGGCAAGGTCTGCAGCACATCACAGAGTATAGGGCCACCAACAGCAGCATCAGCTTTGCAGGCAGCCTACTGGATGATCTCACCACGTTCTACACCCATTTTGAGACCTCCAGCCGCAGCACAGAGAGGAGGTATACACACACGCAGACCTCCAAGACCTCTCAGACCTCTGAGACCTTCCAGACCTCCCACACCTCCCAGACCACCTGGATCACTGGAGGGGATGAAGCTTTAAGTACCTGGGAATCCACATCAGTGAGAACCTCACCTGGACACTGAACACCACACAGCTGGTCAAGAAGGCTCAACAGCGGCTGTACTTCCTGAGGAGGCTGAGGAAGTTGGGTATGTCAGCCAAGATCCTCAGCAACTTCTACAGCTGCATTATGGCGAGTACACTGACCAGCTGCATCACTGCGTGGTACGGCAGCACTACTGCTATGGTCCGCAAATGCCTGCAGAGAGTGGTAACAGCTGCGGAGAAGATAATCAGGACTCCGCTGTCCTCTCTGCAGAGCATCTACCACCACAGAGTCCATAGGAGAGCTGCCTCCATCCTCAATACCCCCACACACCCCCAACATGGACTGTTCACACTTCTGCCCTCAGAGGTGTGAAATCTAGAACCTCCTGACTCTACGACGTCTTCTTCCCCACTGCCATCAGACTCCTTTACAGCTGACAGGAGTATAATTAATGGAAATCATCACTTACCTCATACTGTAAATCTCCTTCAATTTGCAAATGCACAATTGAAGGGTAATGTGCAGATATTTCTCTACATTTGCACATTACACTTCAAAGTATTTATCTATTTTTTATATAAAAACTCCAACTCTAAACCTCGGCATTTGTGTGGACAGCAAAGAAAGAATTTCATTGCACAGAGAAACGCGTTCTCTAATGTACATAAGATAATAAATGTTTTGAACCTTGAATCTTGAATCTTGCGTGATTATAATGTTGCAAGATTGTAAGTTATTGTGCCTTATTGTGCTATGTAATTAAACAGGAGGCTGGCAGCCCATCCACTACTGACGTTTGTTGTAGCCCACGACTTCTCAAGTCTAAGAGTGTGTAATGGAGGCTGGTTTGTGTTTAAGAAGAAGTGTTCAGAAGAAGTCTGTGCTGCTTGGCATAGTATTTGAAAATGGTTTCTGGTTCTGTTACGCCTGGCTCATGCTCCTGTCTTTTATGAAGGTCCCCAATGTGGTGGAGGTCTGCTACCTGCTGGGGCCTTGCGTGTTTGGTTCACACTGTCGTTGCTGTTCAGGACCACATTGCCTGCCTCTACTGCTAGTAAGAGCCTCCTTTATCTGCTGCCCTTTAGGACCTTGTTGGTTTTCAGGCCTCTCTTGCCTTACCCCTCCTGTGAGGTTCTGGATGGGCCTTGCTTGGAACTTTGTGTGCGTGCTTGGCACAAGCCTCCCCTCAGCAGGGGCGGTGTAAGGGGTCTCTCCTGTGAAATCTGATGGCCTTGACCTTGGTGAACCCCTGGTGCCTTGTGTGGTTGTTTTGAGTAGGCCTCACTCAGGAGGTGGGTGTGGCCGGCCCCTGGTTTTGAGGTGGCCTTAGCGGCATGAGCATTGTATGTATCCTTGAAAAGGCCTTTGCGTGTTTGTTACTAAAAGTTCCTTTCCCAGTCTTATTCCTGTATGTGCCACTGTGAGGGCCTTTGCCCTTCAGGTTTCTGTTTTGTGACCCTTTGCTGCACAAACTAGTGCTCCATCTCCATTTGCCCTATGTGTTTCCTGTTTGTAACCGTTTTCACATTAAAACCAGATCCCTAAACTCCTACATGTGTCTCCCAGTCGCCACACCCATGACACCATGTAACAGAGACATGAGAGAAAAGCAGGAAAACAACAAGGCAAGGCTTATAGTTTTGAAAGTTTATGCGCTGCCCTTCTGAAACATTCGTTTTGTAACACTTTGCTGCGCAAGCCAGTGCTCCATCTCCATTTGCCCTGTGTGTTTACTGTTTGTCATACTGTTTTCACATTAAAACCAGATCCCAAAACTCATGTGTGTTCCAGTTGCCACACCCATGACACCATGTGACAGAGAGGCATGAAAAAAAGGCAGGAAAACAACAAGGTCATTGAGCTGAACTGATGGCAGCTTATGCGCTGTATTTCTGAAACATTCACACTTGTTTGTAGCACACTGTAATGATGAATGACTTCCTGACACGTAATTTATTTATGGTTAACAATCAAATGATTTATTAATTACTTGGAGAAGTTCAGTGTGAAATGGACCTGGGGTGTATTGAAACATGATAATGAGTATGAACTTTTGTCGAGTAGCCCACCTTCATTCCCCCCCAGCATTCCGGAACACAACGCTTTTAGCCGATGCTAATCTCAAGGCTCTACTAGGCTTGTTGGGCAGTGTCGTGCATGAAAATGTTCAATGAACGCCGTTCATTGAACACGTTCCTATTTTTTGCGAACGCTGAACTGAACGAGTCGGTTTACAAATTGTGAACGTAACCGTGAGTGACGTTCACTCTCGCGAGACTAAACGCAGTTCACGTGATGGGCAGTTCGGCTATTTTCAGAGAGCCGGCTCGTGTGGCACGGTTCCCAAAGAAGAGCTGGTTCTTTCGGCTCCCAAATGGCTCTTAGTTTATTACCAACTGTAGCCTCATATTTTAGCCTAACTTGGCAAATATGAATACTTTGTGTGTTGATAAAAAAGTGGGTAGCGGCTCTCACTCGCTGGGAGTCGGCTCTTCTGATTCACTACAAAGAATCGGCTCTTAGTAGCAGGCTAGCCCAGAGCACGCCTCAGCAGAAATACGCATGGGAAATAAGTTTATAAATGGAAGATATTTATGTTTAGTACAGCTAAATATTATATGTTTGAGTTTTAGAGCTGTACATTTTCACTAGTTCGATATGGTTTTAAAAAAAGACAGCGGCTGTTTGTTTTTAGTTATATTCTTTCTGAGCACTTTAAAAGATATGTCTTTGTGTTAATGTTTTCTGAATAAAAATTCCATATACCTGCACCTAATTTTTTCCACTTTCACCATAACATGATGCGTTGCTTAAGTGGTAAGATCTATTCTCAACCTCAAAATTGGTTTCTAATGTAACTTATGTCTGTGATTGTTCAGTCGTATGACAGATTGAAGGAGAAGATTGAAGGAGGTTCAGATAGAAGGATGTTGTATTGAAAATGTAAAAAAACCCCAAAGAAATGAACGTGAACTAGTTCATTTTTGAGCTGTGAACTTTGTTCAAAATTAAAAAAAATGAACTATGAACATGAACTAGTTCATTTTTATTTGAATGAACTGTATTTTAAGCTAGTCCTTTTTCAGTGTGAACTGGCACAAAACTGGGCATGGGGCATCATGTAGCCAGTGCAGATATATCGCTATTTTTACACCATTAACAAGGCTCAAAGTAGCTCCACACTTCATTTCTAGAATTCTACCCTGACATTTAAAATGAGACATTGAAAACTTTTAAAGTGCACAGGTAGTTTATTAAAAAGACAGTTTATACAGACAGTACCTTCAGGGAATTTTCTAGTCACCACATCTTGAAATTGAGGTACTATAAGTCGACTGATGAGCATGAATGAAACTACCACTGATTAGTCACGTGAATCCTCTCATTAGTTGTAGACTGGAGTTGGTGCAACAGGAGTTGTCAAATCTTGCAAGGATGGCAGAATATAAGGACACCGAGTTGCCCTATCCTACCTGTTCGTTCCTGCTCGTCAATTGACTTATCATGCCTTAATTTTCAAGATGGCGGTGACTGGACAATTAGGTACTGTCTGTATAAACTTTTTAATAAACTACCTGTGCACTTTCAAAGTTTTCAATGTCTCGTTTTAAATGTCAGAGCCCTCAGAATTCTAGAGCTACTTTGAGCCTTGTAATGGTGTAAAAATAGTGATCTATCTGCACTGGCTATGTGATGCCCCATGCGCTAGCATTATAAGCCTAGTCGTGCCTTGAGGTTAGCATTGGCTAAAAGCGCTGTGTTTCGGAATGCAGGGGGTCGAATGAAGGTGGGCTGCTCAACAAAAGTTCATACTCATTATCATGTTTCAATACACCCCGTGTTCATTTCACACTGAACTTCTCCTTTAAGGTGCTATTGGTTGTCTGCTTATGAATGACTTGGGTCCTTCATTACCAAATACCAAGTAACTACCTAATGATAAAATTCAATAAGGAATTGCTAGTTAGAATTAGACTGATGGTTACTTTAAAACTGACCGTCATGTGTGTGATCACAGGGACATGTGGGGATCTGGGATGAGACAGGTAAATCCGAATTTTTTATCTTTTGACTGGTTGCATGTGTCAGGTCTATGGCATGTCTCATTAAGCAGAGAAAAGCTCCTCCTAATTGTCCACTGAAGCAGTGTAGTGGTGAAGGGATAGATTAAACAGGCTGGTAGATTGAATGTTTGCAAAATGATTTTTTGCTGTTGGAAAAGTGTTTTTTTAAGTATGAAAATATAGTACAGTTCATGTGTTTTTTGATAATTAAGATATTTGGTATCCTATTGTAAAATGTATGTTCATGCATTTCTGCCCATCCCTGTTCATAAGATCACTGCTATGTTACTTTGCATATCCTTTGTTTGAACCAGAAATGAATTGCTGTCCAGGCTGCTGCAGGCAATGCCCAGTGATTTCTGACAGCCTGGGGCATCTGACAGCCAGGGTCCCAGTTGGGCCGCAGACCACAAAGCTCAGTGAGGCCCAAATAGTTTGGACAATCTACTGCAGATGTAAGCATCAAATGAACAAACAGCTCTTCATCATGTATGCATGACTAAATAAATGAAACAAATAATGAATTTGTTTTCTATTCTCATGAGATTTATTTGCTCTCATTCACATGGGATTATTGAGAAGGGGTGTTCGAATTTACATTTACATTTACATTTACATTTACATTTACATTTACGGCATTTAGCTGACGCTCAGTGCTCAAGTAGTCCCCATCTGTTCTTAAACCTGTAAAGCTAAACTTAAATCAGCGTCCACTATTCAAGTTACTGCACACTAGGTACACCTAAACAACACCTGTCAAAGAAAGTCAGAAGTTAGGACAAAAGTAAGGAAGGGATGAAGACAGCGAGGGACTGCAGATCTGATCAGAAGACGGAGTTCGTTCCAACACTGGGGGGCCAAGACTGAGAAGAGTCTTGACGCAGGTCTTCCTCTTCTTCTGAGCAGCGGAGGCTCAAGACAGGCTGTGCTTGAAGCCCTTAGAGGACAAGAAGTGACACGTTGTTTGATTAGTGCTGATATGTATGGGGGTGCAAGTACTTCTTGGCAAGCAAGTGTTAAAGACTTGAATTTAATGCGAGCAGTCACAGGGAGCCATTGAAGGTTCCTTAGAAAAGATGTGGTGTGTGTGAACTTTGGAACATTGAAGACTAACCTCGCAGGTGCATTCTGAATCAGCTTTGTTTTGTTACCTTCAGTGGAAGTCCAGCCAGTTGCGGTAGTCCAGTTTGGAGATGACCAGAGACTGGACGAGTATCTGCGTAGCTTTCGTGGTGAGAAAGGGTTGGATTCTTCTGATGTTGTACAGAAGGTATTTGCATGTTCTGGAGATCAGGTCAACCTGCGCGAGAAAGACAGATTTTCATCTAGCATAACACCAAGATTTCTTACCTTCTTTGAAGGGACAATAACCGAGTTCCCAACAGAAACGGTAAGGTCGTGGATTGGTGAAGGACTCCCTTTGATGAAGAGGAGCTCGGTCTTGCCGGGGTTCAGCTTGAGGTGGTGGGCCGCCATCCAAGAGGAGATGGTGGCCAGACAGTCTGAGATGTGGGTTGAGGCCTGGTTGTCACTGGAAGGGAAAGAGAAAATAAGTTGCGTATCATCAGCATAAAAGTGGTAGGAAAAACCATGTGAGGCTATTACATCCCCAAGCGAACCAATATACAGAGAAAAGAGAAGTGGTCCAAGGACCGAGCCCTGTGAAACACCAGAGGATAATCTTCATGGAGGAGACTGGGTGCCTTGCCATACTACCTGGTGCCTTTGGTCATCAAGGTAGGAAGCAAACCATTGCCAGGCTGTGCCCGAGATCCAAAGGTTGGAGAGAGTGGTGAGGAGGATCTGGTGATTGACTGTCAAAGGTAGCAGAGGGGTTGGGGAGGATCAGAATAGAAGACAGGTTGACTGATCTAGCTGCATTAAGGTCTTCGGTGACAGCAAGTAGAGCAGATTCAGTGGAGTGTGCCATCTTGAACTCGGACAGGTGAGGGTCCTGAAGCCTGTTTTGAGAAAGAAACAAGTTTATTTGGTTGTAAACGGCACGTTCCAAGACTTTGGAAAGGAAGGAGAGAAGAGATACCGGTCTGTAGTTGTTGACAGCTGAGGAATCCAGTGAGGGTTTCTTCAAAAATGGTGTGACCACTGCAGACTTGATGGAACATGACCAGTCATCAAGGAGCTGTTGATTATGTAGGCGATGTGCGGGATGAGATCTGGTGATATCATCCGGAGTGTGCTCAATGGGAGAGGGTTGAGCGGAGACATGGTAGGTTTGCTAGATGTCAGTAGTAGTGACACTTCCTTAGGAGAGAGCGGTGAGAAGGCCTCAAACTGGGCAGCGTGGCCTGGTCTCTGTGTGGCGGGTAGCATGGTGGTTGGAGGAAAGGATCTTTTAATATTGTCGATCTTCTCGTCGAAGAACTTTGCGAAGTCTTCTGGTGAGAGAGCTGGAGACACAGGGAGAAAAGGAGATTTGAGAAGGGATGGCAAAGGTGGCAAGGAGCTTGTGAGGGTTGGATGCAGATTCTTCAAATTTGGTTCTGAATTTACCCTTCTGTGATTTCAAATTGCACACAGACAAGCACAGACTATGACGCTGTGGATGTAATATTGCATATAAAGGCTACATTTGTTATCTTACAAAACATCACTCAAAGTGTTACTTTACTTAATGTTAAATACTTCTTTTCGAGTCTAGTAATTAATTTTTACCTTAGTTTTTTTTTGAGCATGGGTGACCTTTAAAGATCTTATTCCACCCCTGGTCTGAGATAAAGTATGTAGTCCAGTATATGATTAGATCTCACATAAATTAACACATTTTTAACCTGCGCAATATCAAATGAATCCTGACCTCATAATAGGAAATGGCTGTGAACAGACAATGTTTGCATCGTGACACCACAGCTATTTATCGTAAGTAACCGAATCACATTTATTGTGTTTTAATGAATTATGCCAAATGTATCATTCATCACTCCTAAAAGTAAGAGTATAGCTTATTATCACTGCAAGATGTATGAATGGGCTTCATTTTACCATTCAGTGTCCATAAAGGTATTAGACCACACATCTATTAGCGTGCAACTCTTCACTGAGGCTATAAAGCTGTCACTGTGATGTATCTGTAAGGATATGCTTCTTACCAGAAAGAGAAATGCAGAGAGGTCACTTGAGGACAACGGAGTGGCAATGGAGGATCAGGCTTATTTTCTATTACAGTAGAACCCAAACAGTAATATAAATGAGCAGTGCTTTATTTAAGATTCAGGTGAGGCCATTGTTCAGACTATAAGTGCCCGTCTTACCCATACAGTAGGATCTAAAAGTCCACACTAAGTTCCATTGCTTTCAAATGCATTTTTCCACTTTAAATGATATATGCATATCTGTTTAAGTGAAAAGTGAAATTCACCTAAATTTCAGAATGTCTTAGTTTTTGGTACATCCCACTTTTTCTTCAGTGACAGCTTGTACTTGCGCTTGCATGGACTCCACAAGTTTGTGCAGAACCCTCTGATTAGATCAGATCAGCCTGAGTTGTCTGAACATGCTTTAATGTAAGAGACGACAGAAAATAGTCTGATCTTTTTGTATAAAGGCCATTACATGGACAATGTTATTCATTTGCTTACGTTTGAATAGTGAACAATTAATAGTGCAGAATTGTGAATATGTCTTGTCAAAATATTACTTGTCTTTTCTTTTTCACTACTGAAATTCCAAAACTTTTTTTTCAAGATCTAAACAAATAGTCTCTGACTTTTTGACCCCACTGTATTACACATCATCCTGAGTGTATGATCTGGAGTATGTATTAAATATTTAATATAAAAACTGATTTGTTTAATTAAATTGTTGACACACCTTTTTGTGCTCTCTGTGCATCGGCCAGAATTTCACCACTAATGACCATACACAAGACATACAGAAGACATACAGGCCTATCAACTTCCAAATTAGATTTCTTTCCATGCTCCAAAATATTTCTTATTTTTCTTAAATATTTTTAGACAAATACATTTGTTGTGTTTTATTTTTATTGCCTCTTCGGTTTTTAAACTGGTGATCTATTATCTCAAGAAATCTTGTCTTTGCCAAACTCTTAACAATTTGAGAAGTAGAATCACAAACATACGATTAAAACAATGGAGAGAGAGAAGAGTTTAGTATCATAATGAAACAGTTATCCTCACTGACTGTTTCAGCTACCAGTGAAACTCTAGAGCATTTGTGTGGAATTCTAGTGGGATATGGTCTTGTTTTAAAGAATTGACCATAAGAGCAGAACTTTTTAAAGGCATGTCTTTAGGCCTTAACTGAAATCAGTAAATGACAGTCTAAAAGACTGTAAGCCCTGCCATTAGCATGTGGATTTGTGGGAACAGTGATTTTGAATCATAATGCAATGTCTCATGCTAATTCTGTTTGTAGTATATTCTTATATTTTTGCTGGATTTTTATCCACTGACTCATTCTGTTGTATCCAAGATATCAAAACAACACAAAAAACATCCAGCCAGAATAAGTGGCGGTACATTCTGAGCAAAGGTTTGTGCACCTTGTTATATCACATGTTGACTTGAGATACAATAGTATCCATTTACCAATTCCCGAGCAACCACTTGGAACACCATAGGAATAGGAGGATTACTCAAGCTATGTGATCACTCTGCATTTTTTTTAGGAAATGCACTTTTCTAGTTTTCAATTTTTTTTCCATTAACACTGATGTATGCTTGTGAGGGACCTACAACACGAGTAGGTGTTTATTGTCATTTCAACTATATTGGTGCTACGCTGAGGTAAAGGAACAGAGACTACACCACTAGACTACACAAGTACGGGCAAGACCGAAGATGCCAAAAAGTTGCAAAAACGTTGCGGCAGTTCAATAATTTACAGGAAGAGACAACGTACTGTGCAGTTGACAGGGGCAGTAACAGTACTAGTGTAAGTGAATACAGTATTTTGACACTGTTCTAGCAGTAGGGTTAAGTGTGCACAAAATGCAAAGATTGAGGTAGATAGCAATAAATAATTGTGCAAAAATAGCAAGTACCAGCAACAGGATTAGAAAAAATGTGCAGTATATAAATAAATACGGGGTGGTAGTAAGTTTTCTTCCGTCATGGCAGAAACGTTTAGTGTACACGTGGACTGCTTTGCAGTTCTCTCATTACCGTGGCACCCGTCAAGGAGTGGGATATATTAAGCAACAAGTGAAGTCAGATCTTGAAGTTGATGTGTTGGAAGCAGGAAAAACCATCAAGCACAAGGATCTGAGAGACTTTAACAACAGCCAAAGTGAGTGTTTCCCTCATGCTGCCAAAAAGCTTTGACCCACTGAGGCATGGACTCTACAAGACCTCTGAAGGTATGCTGGACCCAAGACCAAGACAGCAGTAGTCCTGTAAATTGTGAGACGTGATCTCCATGGATTAGTCTAGTTTGTCCAGCACATCCCAGCAGATGGCCTGAGCATCCGCTGGAAGTCAACACCTTGAGGTCTGTCATGTGCCTCAAACCATTCCTCAACAGTTTTTGCAGGGTGACTAGAAACATTGGCAGTAGGTAGAAATTAATTTGTTGTTTGAGGACTATAGGAGTACTACTGTTGTAAAGTCAGTCAGCCGCAGTAACAAAATAATATATCTGATGTGTCTTACTCTATGCTGTTAAAACTTGACAAATTACAAAAAACTGGAATTAGCAATGTAGTCTTCTTTTGTACTATTACCGGTTTTAAAAAAATCAACCATCTGAAGACCTTACTATCTCTTGTCCTTCATTGTTTCTTCCAAATCCATAACTGTAGTGACAAATAAAATGCATTTTATAGACATACTACATAAATAATCAATAGACTGACTTACTGTGGCCTAATCAAAAAATAGTCCTTCTATAAATCTTCCATGCAATCTAGTTTTAAAAATGTTCAAATGAACTACAAGTTCTTCAGTTTTGTAATAAGATAGCTTAATCCGGATTACATACAGTCCATAACTACACAGCACGGATTATAAGTAATTAGGGAGCAACAGAAGCATTAGATGTAAGACAATACTGTTTCAGTATCTAGCTAAATGTTTATATGCAGCATTTAACCATATTTATACATTAGACCTTTGGGTATTGTAAATGTCCATCTGTTTCTTTCAGTATCATTCTGGGTAAGTAGGCTGTAGGCCTGTCCACATGCTTTATAGCTTAATTACTTTTACTTTTAACCTATATTTTATTGCAGTATGTATTTTATCTTTGTGGATAGGAGACAGACAGTAGGCTATTTTTACCCTGAACCGCACTGAAAGTCAGTAATCCTTTGGAGATATTTTCTAATATGGCTCCGCCATCATTTTGCAGTAGCTTTACAGTCATCACTACAGACTGAGCTGTGGAATCCAATAGAGGGAAAAGAATGGACTCTGGCTTCTAATACTTTGAACTCATTCTCTGCAGTGCAGATCAATGGAGTAGTGATGACACAGTTTCACATGATGAGTACAGAATGAAGAGGGAGCTGTTTGGCCACAAACTGGCATGAGCTCAACATAACAAATAACCACAGGGCAGTGCAACGATGCCTGTTAGGCCTGTGACCAGCACATGCTACCAATTATGCGAGAAAGAGGGAGAGAGAAAGAAAAAGAGAACTGTTGAGTCATAAAACGAGTTTCAGATTCCATATGGCCTGTCAAAGATTTGATTTTCACTATGACTTTTCAATGAAACAAAAGGGCCCACATCCAACATTCTTGTATTTCTTTTTTTCAGTTGAAGTCCACTTATTGTTTGTGTCATTTTATGTGCCAGTAATTAGTAATTCTTTTTTACCCAATCTCTCTTCATCCCTTAGTATTAAACAGGCTGATTTGGTTATTATTTCTTTAAAACTCAGTCCAGGCTATGAATTGGCAGGTCTAGGTGAATATATTGTTGTGCCTGTAGGCTGGGAAACCCTTTCAAACCCTGTATTAGATTTTACAAGTCCATGGTTAAAAGTAGACGGAGATCCCATTTAAACAAATGACCCAAAATATGATTGGTAATGTATTCAGGCAAACGCTCTAGCATTATCTGTAAGTGACAAAGGATTAACAGTTGATTTGATGTGTAAATTAGAGTCAGGTGTTTTCAGTCGGTGAGATGACAGTCGGGTGTAAGAAGGTGTCTTATTTTAATTAAAGAGCAGGGATTTATCGACGTCTGATCTCCACTGCAAAAGTTTTTGGAAATGTATCATGGAATGAACAAAGGACTCTTCTGAAGGCCTCAAGAAAAAAATCTAATAAAACTGGAAAAAAATGACTAAATAATCTCTAAAGAGTTTGGACTCCATGAATCAACAGCCAGACATTTTGTGTAAGAATGGAGGAAGTTAAGACCACTGATATCCTCCCCAGAAGTGGCGGACCAACAAAGATTACTGAAAGGGCAAGGTCTGTAACAGTCTGTGAGGTCACAAAGGATCACTTCTTAGCAACTAAAGACCGCTCTCCCATTGGTTCATGTTAATATCCATCAGCAAAACACAGAACAACAATGGTGGGCAAGGCAGGGCTGCAAGGAGAAAGCCACTGTTCTCCATTGCTGCCCGTCTACAGTTTGTTAAAGATCACTTACACAAGTCAGGGAGGCTATTGTAAAATTGTTTTGTAGACTGAAGAGACCAAAATAGAACTGTTTGGTTTAAATGAGAAGTATTATGTTTGGAGAAAGGAAAACACTGCATTCCAGTATACAAACCTTATCTCATGTGTGAAACATGGTGGTGGTAGTTTCGCGATTTAGGCCTGATTTCCAAGATGCCTCGTCTTCATTGATGGAACAACCAATTCTGATTTATACCAGAAAATTCTAAAGAAAATGTCAATATATCTCTCCTGTCCACATGTGCCGTCCACAATAGATGCTAATGTATTTTAAACCAGAAAAACATGCTCATATATTAAATTAAAAAGGTAGGTGTCCACATTGTTTTGATGGGCAGTGTATCTTCTATGCAAATTGTGAATACAGCCTACTGCAATCACCCAGAATAATACTGTGTGGTCCGAAATCCACTCTTTCCACTCTCTCCATTTCAAATATTTATTTTTTTTAACCATGCCATCTTTCTTTTGCTTCCCATCAAATCACAGAAGCATAAATGTCTGGGCTGTGTTTAAGTGGTCCTCAGATTGATATCCTGTTGAGTCAGCGCTCCACAGCAACAGTAAATATTTCAGCCAGCCATATTGAGCTGTGCAGCAGGAGGTGAACACACACACTCTGCTCAGAACATTGCACCTGCTGATGGGGGTCCAGATGAGATTCAGAAGAGGAGTAAAGTAGAAAACGGGTGGAGGTTATCAGTCATGGATAGACAAGTGCTGTGTTGAAAGCGCAAGGCAGAATAAAAATATCACGATACTTGATATTTAATAGCTGGAGCAAGCAAAAAACACCAGCAAAACAAAAAACAATGAATTAACAAGGAACAAGAGGAAAAGAAAAGGATCAAACTAGTGCTCTATACATATATATATATATATATATAGAGCACTAGTTTGATCCTTTTCTT
>JBBPCX010000011.1:15582973-15602515 GCA_037974365.1 Hydrocynus forskahlii
ATTGCTATAGCAATAGCAAGAGTGGTTGAACAAAAAGGAGAGAGAGAGAGAGAGAGAGAGAGAGAGAGAGGAATACAGCCATCGAAAAAAAACTTTTTTTGGTTATTGCCTTTGTAATGTGTGGGAGTGTGTCTGTGTAAAACATGCATGTCACTATAGTTTCATACACTATTGACCACACTTGATTAAAACATGGTTGGAGAAAAATTTTACATATAAATAATTTATTAAACCTTGGAAATGTTAAACTACACAACATCTTACATTATTTTACAATTTCAACAATTAAAATAGTGATGTTAAAAGCACAGTGTGTGCATGTGTGACTCTGTTTCATCCCATCAGAAACTGAATCAGGAGTGAAGCTGCTGCACTACAGCACATAGAAAAGCTGCTACACAAACACTGCTGCACTCACAACACATATGGAGGCGTTTCTTATTTTTTTACACAGATCACACTGCAAGAGATCAGTAAAGAAGAGCAACGTGTGTATGTTACACACACACACACACACACACACACACACACACACACACACTGCCACAAACAGTGAACAGAAAAAAGGGAAAAGCGGTCTCTTGTTTTTTTTCCATAGCTGTATGTAGCACAATCAGAAAGTAATGTACATATTTGAAAAACGTGAATGCATTTTACAATTTCAGGGCAGTGTAATTGCTCTGATTGAATATTACTTTTTCTGGACGAAATTTCAACCTGTTTTGCAAACAGTTCACATGTTCGAACCTTCCTATCCTCTTGTTCTTCTCTGTTCTTCCTGCTTGCAGACTCCAAGCCTCATCCACGTTCTCCAAGAAACATTTAGATTCAGAGGCAGAAAGGCAGTTATGGGCAGGATGACTGCAACGATCTGTAACATAAATGAGCTTGTGTAGATCAGGTCTACCTTCAGCACTCCCCAAACTGCTTTGTAAGCCTTTTGAAGCCCAGTTGATCATATCATTCGTGACAGCATGACAAGATGATTTATGACAGTGGGGACTGCCTGAATGTCTTCTTGTGTTTTATGAGCACAGTTAGGTTGTAACCTATGTTCATTTAAAAGTAAAGGTCATAACAAATGGTAAATTAAGCTCTCTCAATACAACAAGCCCTTAGTTCTGCCCATGCATCAATATGGTCTGCAACCAGTCTGCTTTAAATCAATTAGAGAGCCCGTAAACTTGTCAAAATACTTCAGTTAAGTACATGGTTAATTTTATTGTATTTATTTTTCATGTCAACAAGGTCTGACAAATGCTTTTTTTTCTTGTGTAATGAAGAAAATGTTACCATAGTTGTTCACACTTTAAAATACAGGTGGCATTGTGCCAAATGTACAAATGTCAGAACCATTGTAGTTCCTCTGTATATATATATATATATATATACACATACACACACACACACACACACATATGTATATATATATATGTGTGTGTGTGTGTGTGTGTGTGTGTGTGAGTATGAACTTTAAGAATATAAAGAACCTTTAACATAATGTAAATGTTCTTCATCAATGTAAGGTTTCACGTTTACATTATATGGAGGTTTATTAAATTTCAAGGTTCTTCACACTCTCACATCTCAATTGACCAAAATGTTTGGAATCATCCACTGAAAACTTGATTAAGGAACCAAAATGTTTGTTCAGTGGTTCTTCTAATGAGTCATGCAATAACCTTTTCTGCCAGCATTACTTTAACCATGTAGATTTATCACTGTTGTCATTTAAAACCTGCCTAGTTTCAATTACTCATTAGAACAAACCTGTAGAATTTTATTTCATTATGACTCAAGGACTCTAAACAATGAACACCACACTTTTATGCTGAATGTGATTTTGGCCTACAGTCTGTAAGGCTTGTCTAAACTTGCAATCTCTGTGAAAGAACACATTTGTTGTGGAGAGCATGGGAACTTCAGTAGACCTCTGAAGTCATCATATATGTCCATGTAAGGAATACGCCCTCAAATGCCCTGCAATAAACAAAACTGTTCCAAAAGTTGTATGTTTTATGTGCATTTGTTCTTCTAATATCATTGGATCCTATGAATTATGAGGTCGTTAAGTAGGTGATATGGGAATGTTGCTATATGTAAGGTAACACTGCTATATAGTGAAAAAGACAAATGCCTAAGGTTCTGGGTGGAACTGTGTTTTTAATTGAGTCCTCACTCATCCAGGTACACTTGGATGTATTCTCCTAACTATCACTGTTTTTTGAAATTTTGAGTTTTTTTGGGGGATCTTCTTGTGTTTGTTTTGATAGTGTGTTGTTGCGCTATAAAAGGCCTTTGTTTGAAATGTTGTATTCATTCGTTGAAACACTCAGGTGCTGGCTTTTTAATCAGTCCTAAAAAATTTTCCCAAAGATCCTTAAGAGGCACACCCAGCCATTTGCTGATACCTGTATGTTTCCTCTCACTCTTGACTGGTGGAGAGCACAGGCATGGGGACACAGCGACTTCGTGTAAGCCCATGACACCCCTTGGCGGCAGCACATGATTGACAGCTTGACATAATGAGCCTGCCCTTGGGCTGGTGTCTGACTCATCCATATGACATCACTGACAGGCCAGCCTTGTTACCACGGCAATCTCATCGCATCTCCGATCCTGCCCTGACTCCTCCATTCCTCCAACATCCACCCTATGACCCATTAACCATCAGTAAAAGCGTTTGGCCCAAAAATCTGGAAAGGGGTGGGGCATATGTTCTTTGGATTTGTAGTGCATTAAAAGCATGTTGCATCTTGCTATGAGGAGAATACATAGAGATATAAGGATCAGTGCTGGACATCTGCATAATTAAAAAAATAAATAAAGTGCTTCATTGAGACTGACATGGAAGATTGCATAACCGGTTATTGTTCACACTGAGGCTGTATGGCTTCCGGTGAATAATTCTCTGTCATCACATGTTTTCTGTAACGACATAAATCAAATTATTTTTCAACATAAAAGAGCAACAGAAGTAGACAGCAGCGATGCCACCGAGACAGCATTAGCATCAGTGGTACATAGCATGGTCAAAATGAACACTCTCTTTAATTAAAAGTGTTCTTGTGAAGTTCAGCATTCAGCACGTTGTATGTGCAGCTGTTAGGATCACAAACTGCTTTCCTTTATGGGGAAGCAGCGAAGTACATAACTAATTGGTTTCGCTAGGCTAATAGGCACACATTTTTTATAGTGATGCTCATTTCTGTCCCAGATATTCCTTGGTGGCTTTCAGAAATGGCTAAAAACGAAAAAAAAAAAAAAAACCAAAAAAGAACATTTTGCTAATTAGCCAAATAAGTTAGGATTCACATCATTTGTGACATGTTCACAAAGGCGTCCAGTCAAAAACGAATGTAACCAATGGGTAAATGATGATGAATTTAAGATATTTTTTGCAGTATTTGCCGCCAAAGTTGCAGTGTGTTATTCGAGGTCCTTATTTAAACCGCTCTTAAAGCTGCTGTCGGAGTCTGCGGAGTTGGGATTCTCTCAAGTGAAAAATTCATGTTCTGGTCTGACATCAAAGCTTTCTGAATGACTTTGTCGAAGCAGATTTGTCTTTGTTGTTCTTCCACATCACACACTGCAGGCTTTTTTCTTTTTTTGCCATGCATTCAATTCTTATGAGGCCTCAGTTTTGTAGGATGCAAATTCCCATGGAAATCTCACCAAAGCAGAACTGAAAGTAAATCCTGTGTCTCAAACTGAGTACGATGGCTGTGCTCTAGCCTCTGCATTCTTGCATTTCCAAACTGCTAGCCTAGGCACAGTTCAGCGATGTGGTAATTTGTCATTTCTGTCCAGTGCAAAATGTTGGTGTTTGATCTGAGATGCCACTGCCATGCAAAAATACAGAGTCCGAGGCTCTAGTAAAGTACACAGGGTAAGAATATAGTGCATAGTGCTTGTATAGAGACACAGATACCAAAGAGAAGTTTCTGTTTTGTAGCCACGGGGCTTGAGCAAGCCTGTGATTGACTTGTCTGGAACCATTTCACTGGCTGTCAGCCTTTCAATCACATCACACAAAGAAAGCAGCACACTTCAGACCCTTTAAGCAACACTGATTGATGTGCTATAAGGCTGGAAATACGGTGGGACCGCACTTTTTGCTCTCATTCCATACCACAGCGTGTACCTCCAAGCTAGGAGTGGACAAGTGAGCTGTTCAATAGTTCACAAATGCTTTCATTTTCAGTTTACTTCGCTGGCTGGCAAAAGTCTGAAGTTAATTTAGAGAAGACACAGACTTTATTTCACCTTGGTAAGTGAGAGAAAGTGATGACAAGAAAGAAATTTAGCATCCTTAGCAATTAGAGGGGCCGGATGGTCCTCTCTCAGGGGATTTGGCCTAATGAGGGGAATGGATGCAGCCTGAGCAGGTGTAGCTCCGAGAGAATGGAATACAGAACAGATACTAGGATTCATTCTCAGAATGTTCACACATCACTAATTACAGTCCACATAAAGGTAAACCCCCCACTCACTTCACCATCACTGTTTCTGATGGGAGCTGAGCCCTCTAATTGTGCAAATCATTAAGAAAACATTTTTTGTGGTGGAGAGGGATGCAGTGATTAATTGATGGTACTGGTCTGTGCACAAAGACATATTAACATGTTGGCAGCTTAATTTCACACTTATTTGAAGTTGGTTTGATGGTTTAAGACAAACAAACAACAATCGATGGATAAGCAAATTAGACAGATAGATCGATAGATAGATTGATAAATGGGATAACAGACAGGTAGGTAGGTCAGTCGGTAGGTAGATAGATAAAGAGATAGATAGATAGATTGATAGATTGATAAATATGGTACGATTTACTCTGTAAAACTTCCCTACATTGAGTAAACATTTAATGACCAACATAAATAATCTAAAATTACTTGGCGTAAAATCTTTTTTTCCTTTCTCTTATACAGTAACCGTTATAAACATACACCGTTTTGTCAGAAAAGCAGCAATTCACTCTGGCTCTGACTCCCAGTTCAAAATTCTGCATCTTTCCTCTAAATTGTTCAGGACTGTATTAATTCCCACAGAACACTGGACTCTGGATCAGTTGCAGGCCTGTAAATTGTAATACACTGAGTTAAAAAAAAAGTAAATTTACCTTAACTCTTCCAATCTCTCCACTGAAAATTTAATTTTAATAATATCAAGGTCAGTTTGTTTTAAAATCAGTAAACATGCTTACAATGTAGAAATAAAGCCGTTTATTACCATATTACTACACGTTTCATGTTTTCCTGCTCTAACACACCCTGTGAAACCTTTTGTGATCACCACCACAGGAGTAGGATAAACAGGACACTTTTCAGCACAGGTGTGTTGCAGTAATAAGAAACGGTAGGTAAATTAAACAGACGTGCATTTTGAATGTAATCTTATGAAATAATATTGCAAATCCACTCTAAATGTTAAAGTTCTTAATTCTTAAAATTGATGTAACAGTTTAACCTACATTTATATAAGACTATGGCAATAATTTTCAGTATAGATGTACTGAAGCTAATGAACAACCTATTCTGTTAATAACATTCTTTCCCTTGGCAATTATCTTGGCACTTCAGAATGCTGACCTGCACTGATAACCTTTGTGTTTTGAAGAGGAGAATACCTTTATCTTGCAGTGTTCTGGCCTTTACAAAAGCTTTTCATTTCAAGCTGTCCTCAGTGTAAGCTATCCTCTAGGATTCTTATTAAAAGAGAACAATGTTTTCACCGAAATGCAGCCTTTTGTAAGAAAAATGTCTGCATTCTGATTTTGATTCTAATTCTGATTCTGACAAGACATGGACTGAGAAATTTGAAACCAGTATAGATCCATGAGGGAGTTGAATTGCAAACTGGACATTTTTGTGTTCTGGACTACAATTGAGCAAGACTAGAAATAAGAAAAAAAAAGTGGCTGCATGCATTGTATGCTGCGGACTATGTGTTGCATGCAATTAGTCCTCCCCCTGGCACAATCAGGAAAGGGTTCACACATCTGCACCGGCGAGCTCTGAAAATCAGCCTGCTGAGTTCTTCAAGTGCTGCATGTGAAAATATCTGTTAATTGCATACTGACAAATGGGGTGGTTTACACACAAGGACAAGCTGACAATGCTGCAAACATTCAAGACATTCACTACAGGACTGCATACACTACAGGACTGCATACACTACAGGACTACATTCACTACAGGACTGCATACACCACTGCGTGCCCCGCCCCGCCCGCTCGACTTCATGGCCCGCCCCTTGTTTCAGCATTCTAGAATGTTCAGCGTTCCCGCCCTTTGTCTCATTCACTCCAAACTTTTCACGAACACACACGTGTTACAAGAGCTATTAATAAATCATGACATGTTCAAAGCAAGCGAGTCTGGATTCTTTCTTTTGGAAGCGTCCATCAAATGATGCCGACTCCCAGGATGAACCAGAGGCAAAAAAGCATCGCCCATTTGCTCAAAATTACGACGTTTCATACATTAAATTCGTTTTTATTTCTAGCGATAGTTTCCTCCCCCCGACACCAATCTGTGTCATCTTCCAAGCTATGCTAAGTAATGAGGCTATGAAACCATTGAAATTATGCCAGCATTTTGAAACAAAACATGCACATCTAAAAGATAAATCCGATGACTTCTTCAAAAGAAAACGCGATGAATTGGTAAAGGAGATCCCACTGTCAAACGACACTGTCTGTCGCCGAATTGACGACATGGTAGCAGACATTGAAATGCAAATCATAGAGAGGGCAAAAGCATCTGACTGGTTCGCCATTCAATTAGACGAGAGCACTGACATTTCAAACCAAGCCATGCTTCTGGTGTACATTAGATATGTTTATGAGGGCCGGTCTCATGAGGATTTCTTGTCCTGTAAGGAGCTGCCAGGGACCACAACTGCTGGAGAAATATTTCGTGTGCTGGATGGGTATATCACTGGGCATGGGTTGCTGTGGGGTCGTTGTGTCTCGGTGTCTGTACAGATGGGGCAGCGGCTATGACCGGTAGGCACAACGGAGTTGTAGCTCGGGTGAAAGTGGTTTCGCCAATCCAGAGATGAGTGATCTGCCAGCTGTAGTCCAGGATAAACTTTTGGAGCTCTCACGTGACGCTGGGTTACAGTCGAGCTTTGGCTGTCTCTGTCCGAGTTCTGGCTGTCATGGTATGAGGAATATCCCCAGCTGAGTGAGCTGGCAGTTAAAACAATTTTGCCCTTCCACTCCACGTATCTGTGCGAGACCGCTTTTTCTCAACAGACAGCCACGAAAACAAAGGACAGAAACAGGCTGAACTCAGAAAGCATGCTCCGAGTGGCTCTGTCAGCGTGCCTTCCTCATTTCGACCAGTTCGTAGCGAGAAAGCAGGCGCACCCATCACATTAAAATGTTGATTTAAAATTTTTGGTGCCAAATAATCCCTGAGGATGACTAGACCTGTAATTTAATTTATGTTAAAAGTCAATTTGCATGTTCAGCATCATTTGGCAGTTTTCAAAAGTGTAGTTAAAAAAATTAAAAAAAAACTAGGTTTCTTGGTACTTATATATAGGCATAGGTACATAATAATAATAATAATAATAATAATAATAATAATAATAATAATAATAATAATAACAACAACAACAAAAGCATAATTACTATATATCTGTATATTTACTTGGCAATAATATATTTATTTGGCAATAATCTCAAATTTAGCCAAAGCACTCCTGTTAGGTCATGTTTAATATTGTTCTTACATTGGCATAAGCCATAATAATACTAATATTAATAGTAATAATAACAGTAGTGGTAGTGGTGTAATAATAATAATAATAATAATAATAATAATAATAATAATAACAACAATAAAAATAATAGTAATACTATCTATCTATAGTAATAATATCTATCTATCTATCTATCTATCTATGCGGATACGCATCGGGTGGGATGGGGGTCGTTTATGCAGGGCCCTGCAGCCCCAAAGCCTGACATGACTGGTCCCCAGGACAAATACATTTGAGAAACGCTGCACTACACGACCGCATTGACTACACGACCGCATTGACTACACGACCGCATTGACTACAGCACTGCATACACCACAGGGCTACATTCACTACAGCACTGCATACACTACAGGACTGCATACACTACAGGACTACATTCACTACAGGACTGCATACACTACAGGACTACATTCACTACAGGACTGCATACACTACAGGACTGCATACACTACAGGACTGTGTGATTTGAAAGGTTTCTGTGCTATGGACAGAAAACAATATGTTAAATCCAGAATTGGGGTTTCTAAATTGACTGTAGGAGTGAGTGTGTGAGTGAATGGTGTGTGTGTGTGTGTGTGTGTGTGTGTGTGTGCTCTGCGATGGGCTGGTGCCCTGCCCAAGGAGAGTCCCTGCCTCGCACCCACAGACCCCGGGATGGGCTCCGGGTACCCGCGACCCTAGAAAGGACTAAGGGGTTACAGAAAAGGAATGAATGAATGAATGTTAAATTGAGAGTTGGGGATTCTAAATTTACTGTAGGTGTGAGTGAATCGTGTGTGTTTGTGTGCGCTCTGTAGTGGGCTGGTGCTCCAGGTGAGTCCACGCTCCGGGTACCTGCGGCCCTAGAAAGGACTAAGCGGTTACAGAAAAGGAATGAATAAATGAATGTTAAATCCAGCATGTTAACTAAAGACTACTCCGACTTATTCAAATACAACTTCTCTCCTTTGATGGCCAAATTGACTCAGGACTGCCAGCGATGGTCTCTCCTTCCCCTATCTCTTGCAGGAAAGATAAATTGTATTAAAAGAAATGTACTCCCCAAATTCTTATATCTTTTTCAATGTATTCCTATCTTTCTCCCTAAACATTTTTTTCCACTGACTTGATAATATACTCAATTCATTTGGAGCAGCAAAACCCCCAGGATGAGGAAAGACACTCTACAAAAACCCAAAGACCAGGGTGGGCTAGCGCTCCCAAATTTTCTACTTTACTTTTGGGCAGCGAACATCAGAGCTTTACTGTACTGTTGCTGCTCCAATAGTCGTCCCCCGCAATGGCTGCAGACAGAGGAGGCCTCATGTGGCACCAAATCGCTGATGGTCTCAGTTCAAACGGCACTTTGCCCCATAGGCCATACCTTTCTCCAGCCCCATACATTCTAATCCTTTTTTTACCCCTTCTGTGATTGATAAGGCCATTTTAACCTGGAAGGATCAGGGCATTGTGTCCATTGGGCATCTTTACATTAGGGGTATATTTGCTGCCTTTGAACAGCTAACTTGTGCATATAAGCTACGGCCAACCCAGTTTTTTAGATGCCTACAAATCAGAGACTTTGCTCATAATCACTTCCCTGGTTTCCCTGCTATACCTCCCTCCACTCTCGCTGACACCATCCTCAACACTGATCCCTACCTTAAAGGCACCATTGCAGTACTGTATAACATTCTCTTTACACACCAGTCTTCGGGCTCTGACACTCTAGGCAGTACATGGTCTGCAGATCTTAACATTGATATAGAGCCCGTGGATTGGGATCTCGCACTGAAGGAAGTTCATTCATCCTCCATTTATGCCCGACATGGGGTTTTACAGTGTAAAGTGATTCATAGGGTTCATTGGTCCAAAAACAAGTTAGCCCATATTCATCCTGGCACCGATTCAAGCTGTGATAGGTGTCACCTTGGCCCAGCCAGTCTTGGCCACATGTTCTGGTCCTGCCCCGCTCGTATTTTGTTCTGGAAGGGTATATTTGATTCGCTTTCTGCCATTGCATCTGCCAACATCCGCCCTGCACCAGTAGTTGCCTTGTCTGGTGTCCTTCCCGTGGGCCACTCACTGCCTCCGCACTTTACTGAGCTGGTGGCCTTCCTCACACTGCTGGCAAGGCGCGCCATTTTACTATGCTGGAAGAATCCTCGTGTCCCATCTCACTCCCAGTGGGTAAGAGATGCTCTTTATTTTATGTCCTTGGTAAGGATTAAATATTCTCTTTGAGGGTCCATTACGAGATTCTCTAAAATCTGGTAGCCCTTCATAGATCAGGTCAAGTCCCTTCAGCTAGAGACCGTCCCTACCGACTAAACTACCTACACCCTGTTTCAGCTGGTCACTGTCTGTACTCCCCATGCTAGCAGCACACAGCATATTATGTTGTTAACTACTTATTTAACTTAATTATGTAATTATTTATTTACTTTATTTATCGATTTTATTTCATTATTCTATTCATTATTTTTGTTACTTTGTTACCTTGGTTAATGCCTACTCCTATTACATGGCTATCTGTTGCATCTATATTTGTGAGGATGTTTGCATTTTTTTTGTTTTTGTTTGTCTGTTGGTTTGTTTCCTGTTTGTACTGGAAAATTTAATAAATAAATCATATATAAAATCCAGCACGTACACAGCAAGTGTGTGTTAAACTGCAGCAGTGTTCTGTTTTGGGGATGTGTACTTATTTTCAGCAAAATAACCAGGTGTGCCGTGACTTTTACATAGAATCGTAAAAGGCCTCTACCATTGTATGTAAATCATATATCATCTCTCTCATAAGAAAGCCTTGCATCTCAGATGTGATCACATTACAGAAGAAGGTGTATGTGTTCTAAGTGTGTTTATTGTTAATTCTCAACAATGTTGCTTAATCATATGAATATCTATTTAACAATACGTATGTTATCCCAGGCCATTTTTGATTATTTCTATTGGCAGAATCTGTCATAAATCTTCAAACAATGAACAACGTCTTGTTTATTAATATTAGCATTACTAATTATTTATTGTATTTAGAACGGATTATTTAATAACAAACGATCAGCCGCTAGTTGTAGACAGACAGAGATAATGCACGTATGCCAGCATATCTGTTTTTATGCCAGTAGGTGTGTTAGAACGTGTGCGGAATATGACAGTGAAAGGGGGAAGCTGTGGTCATAACCTGCCTTCACCTACATCACACACACACACACACACACACACACACACACACATCCCTCTGTCCTATCTCTGTGGCACGGCAACTCCCAGCCTGTGAGCAGATATCAGCACAAAGAAGCCTGTGTGTGTGTTCAAACACACCTCGCCCTCTGCAGCACACACCGCCGCTCGCATCCACCACGGAAAGATGAGCAAAACATGTGAGTTACAACTCTATTTATTCCTGCTGGGACACACAGAAGGTTGTTACTCGCTGAACTCTGCGTGTGTGGACTAGCAATAGCCCATCTAATGAACTTTATTGATCAGTAACAGCTTGATGTTGAACTTTATGTTGTAACGTGTGACATAAAATCAGACGGCCATTGACATCACTGCCCACTAGCAAAAATCAGGGCGCAGTGTGATACTGTACAAAGTGTGCACTGTGGTCACTTAAATCTCTGTTCTGACAGGCTCTGACTGTGTGTCTGTGCTGTGGTGGAGTCATTGCGAGGTTCCTAGCATTAATGTGGAAAGAGGAAATGAATGACCATGAGCCATATGATCAGTACGAAAGCCGCAATGATGGAATCTCACGCTGCCCAACTTCAGAGAGACCTCATTAAGCGCTATCTCACTGTTGACTTAAAGCTCCAAGGTGTCTGGCAGGCAGCACGCAGCTTAGTGGTCGATTTTGTATACCATATATCATACAGAATTGTACATACAATACTGCATATTATAATGGTTTCGGTTTTTTAACCGCGTGACAAATCTATCTAAAGGTTTAGGGCCCCCTGAATTGTCATTTTTTACTTTCAGTGTGAAAATAAGTGCATGTTCTCTACAGAGCACATATCTGCACATTTCTGAATGAGGACTGACATTCTAAGTTTGCCACATTCAGTAAAACAAACACAAGCTTTTAAACATAACATTTTATATTCTATAATTCATTCTTTTCCAGTACATTAAACTCAGCATTGCAGAGAAAAGGTACAGAAATGGTCAATTTGCAGAAAACAGTTTCTTCCATTTAGAAGAAACTGTTTGTGTTCATTTGTTAATGACTTACAACTTTTGCCCAACATGGTATCGTCCAAATCTTTTTTCTTTAGTTTCTTCACACTGCTAGCTGCTCTTCACATGGTATTAAGAATTTTCTTTAAAAGACCATTTCAGAGATACGAGGGTTGTTTTACAGTGATAGTCTCTTTATAGAGTTTTATCACAGTCTCATCAGTCCTGAAGCCCATAGTGTCGTTTTCCCGGACAGGGATTAATCCTAGTCCTGGATTACGTAGTGCTGTGAATAGAGATTTTCCATTGAAAAGTTAAAGGGTAGTCCAAGACTAGGCTTAATCCCTGTCTGGAAAACCGGCCCATATAGTCCACATAAATTAATCTGGTCCCAGGTTAACCCTGGTCTCTAGGCCTATGATTTAAACACATAATTATTTGGTATCTAATATATATGTTTTGCAGCTATAAGAGCAAGGAATTTAAAGAGAGGACCCACATAAGGGCAAATTTAAAGCAGGGATGCCCAGCTGCAGTCTTGGAAGGCTGTTGTCTGTGCTCAGACCAAGCTGTCCTGTACTTGAGAATCAGTCCTGAGCACTCCTGATTTAAAGGGTTAATCAAAGCCGAAATGCTGATTGGTCACCTTAATTCCTCAGTGAAGATAAACAAGTGCAGGACTGCACAAATAATTCAGTTGTGGGCCTCTGTTCATGCTCTTTGTCTCCTCACTGGCTCTAGCTGAAGATCTCCTCATCATCTATGAGTCGGAGGCGGAGCAGTGGGCGTCCTACCTGCGCTCGCACCTGGCGGGGTCCATTCCGGAGGCTGGCATCTGCTGCTATGACATCTCCATGGTGACCAGCCGGCGGGACAACTTCCTACATCTGTCTGGTTACAAGTGCAAGCTGCTGATCCTGTCGCGGGGCATGCTGGAGGGCCTGTGCCAGCTGCGCCGCTTCTTCCTGGCCCGCGTGCTACAGCCCGAGGTGCGGGTGGTGGTTCTGCTGTGTGGGGTGGAGAGTCTGAGACCCCTGCTGGAGCTCGTCCCGCTGAAGGGCGAAGAGTGTCTCCTGATATCCAGCGAGCAGGACGCTCAGGAGTACCGCTCAGCTGTGGCCGAGATAGTCCGCAGAGGTGAGGCTGCTGATGGAGCATCTGGAAAAGCTTCACCCACAAATAACAAGGAAGCTGTTTTCCACTAGCAAGACGCACTTGAAAGGGTGACGAGGTCGTAAATATGAGCGGCAAACTCATTCAAGGTCAAAGTTACCCGAGAGTCATGGCATATGGCACGTTTGATCAGTCCTCACTACCCTCGTTAAGTTTTCAAATTGAAAAAATCACCAAACAAAGCTACTTTGCATTCAGATGATTGCTAGATTTATTGCTTTTATAGCAATTCGGACTGAGCAATGCTGGCTTAGTTAACTGTGTTTCTGTGGTATCAGAGAAAGTACCTGTTGATCATATGTCACCGCTGGGTTATGTGGAACTTGGGTTATGTGGAACTTGCTCAAGTTTACTTCTTTTTTACTTCCTAGAGGTCCTTTTACAAGGATCATCTGATATAATGAACATAGCCAGTTGTTTATCAAGCAATTTGTCCATCATTTACTTGCAGCAGTTTCTCCAGAAATCTGCATCTAGATTTACAGTAATCATACTGTTTAATGGAATTGCCAAATTCCTAAATACAGCTGATTACAGTTCACATGCAGTCAACTATTGCAAATTTGTACCAGAAACTAAATGAATGTATTTGTTTGGAAAACTGCCCCAGTTGTGATTTTTCACTGTATTTCTAAATACAGTTGATTATTGTATTGGTACAATTTTTCTCACACCAAATCCACCTGGTTTCTGGTACAATTGCTTAAACATTCATGCATAGTTACATAGTCAAAAGAATAATAACATTTTTTCAGTGTTCCGTGCTGTGTATCACCTACACCATTAATTGCACATTACGTTACAGAAGTTACATGCACTTATAGCAGTCATTTTAATTATTAAGACAGCAGTAACCCAGTATCAGTTGATTGGATCACAAAACACCATCATGATTAGAATACCTAAACCTGGACAACGCATTCAAACATTTCTGCACGGTGGGAATAACATGTTAAAACAAAAATACCTCCAACTAACTAAATAAAACCACAGAACATTCTGCAACACTCCAGTCCACCATTACATTATTCAGAAATAGACTGAGCAAATTACTGGTCACTTTGGTTGTCAGCTGCAACAGGATGATGTTGATTTAATTCTCTTTGAAGAGTTACTGGAAATGATGATCCTCCCTCCTATCATCTGTGCCAGGTCAGACAGAGCAGCACACCCAAGCCTAGGTCACATTAGACAAAGAGTAGGCTGCTTTTGATGTTGACGTACACGGAGAGGAAGTTCCATTTAATAAAAAAGCTAGCTGAATTACTCTAAATGCCCACATTAAATTATGTTTCCATCCAGCTGAAGGAAGTATCACCCCCCATCGCAGAAGTCTCACTGTGCTAAATAACTTGGCGCAGTAGGTTAAGCAGCACTAGAGGAAATTAATCAGGTTTACATTCCGCCAACGTGATTGGTGATCCCGAGGACTGTAATTACAGAGCTGTGTGAGTGGGGAGGGGACCGGAGAGGGAGCCATTTTCCACATGTTTGAATCTTCATTATCCCCCCAAGACCTGACAAGCCAATTACAATCCCTCCATAACTACAGCACAATGCATTATCCACAGGAAGAATACTCAGGAAAGTGTAGCAGGCATCACTTCAGCAGGTGCAAGGTTAAATACTTTCATATACTTAAAAGTACACTACAATCCACTGGAATATATTGTAATTAAAAGATGGATTGTTGTTCAACAATTATGTGATACTGTCCTCCAGCATTGGCATTAGTAAGACATTTTATACTTCTGACCAGCTGTGAAAAATGAAGTAAATCCACTTATACGCGGATCAGTGCATGTAATGAGTGTAATATATCCATGTCAGAAATATGACTTTTCACACTTCTAATACTGTCTGATTCACTTTTCTACTTTCCAGACTATCCAGAAGTCTCTTAATTAGATATCATTTATTATTAATGTATAATTCTTAATACTGTTCATTCTGTCACTGCTATGGACTTTATATGAATGTTGCATAGTTATATAAATCAGTGTTATGCAAAGATTAGTCATGTATTTTCACTAAAATGTTGAAAATGTGGTGAGGGGAAACAGGTATTCAGCTGATTCTAGCTGACCAGACTACAGGGTGTTAGTTTAGCCTTTGAGGTTCAGTAATTGCTGGAGCATTATCACAACTCCAGTGAGTGCTTTTGGCTTTTGTGCACAGCGGGTCCACCTCTCCAGAACAAGTTAGGACATAGCTGCTCTCATTAACATTTCCATTCTCTCCCTGAACTCACACAGTCATTTGGCAGCGCATACACAGTGTTCTGCTCAAAACCCTTCCCAATGTGCTCTCTCTCCCACACACATGCCTCTGACATGTCCCTCCGCAGACCGCGGCCATTCATTCAGGTGAACAGCGACCGCAGAGATGTTAAAATTGCTATAATTTACTCAAGAAATATCCTCAAACATACATTTGTGTTTCTTCCTGTTTCTGTGAGTGCACTCACAGCATCCTTGATTCACTCATTGTGTTTTGAGTTTTGGGACAGGTGACCTTTAAGTAAGCTGAAGTAAAATAAAAGTAGGCATTAGTCAGTGATACAGTTACAGTCCTGTAGGACTGAAAGTTTATGTGGATTTCATAAATGACCTTCCATCACCAAAAAAGTGACAATGTATTCCTTTGTTTGCCATTACTACATCTCAACCAAATCTATGCTCTAAAGTAGGCTAACGGTTGAAATATGGTATTATTATGACTACTCCTGAGTCACAGGAGTGAATAAAGTGTAATAATATGGACATATAAGGGTCCAGAAAAGGCTTTGGAGTGATAGCCATTACGGACTCTGGTGCGATTATCCCGCCTACTCTGCAAGTAATTGTAGCACTTGGTTATGTGGAGTACACCGTACGTGGCATCTGCCTGAGGAACAAACCCACTGACATCTCGTATAAAATGCGTAAACCTGCACAAATATTGAAGAAATGATTCGGTTCCAAAAACAGTATAGTTCAACTTAAAATTAGAGCACCATATGAGGCCATAGCAACCAGTGGTAACTTTTTTTTCTACAGCTTACTTCAAGCTCTTCGTCCCAAGTCCCAAAACACAACGAAAGAATAAAGCCCAGTAGAAGACCAGAATATTTTGAAAAACACACACAGACACACACTCACACACACACATACACTAGGTGCATGTCTCTAATATTAGTACACGAAACACCGATCAGCAGTAACACTGAAACCACCTGCCTAAAATCGTGTGGGTTCCCGTTATGCCACCAAAACAGCTCTGACCCACAAGATTTCTGAAGCTCTACTGAGGTATTTGGCACAAAGACGTTAGCAGCAGATCCTTAAAGTCCTGTAAGCTGCAAGGTGGGGCCTCCATGGATCACTGCTTTGTCCAGAGCAGAAAACAGAAGCTTGATCACAGTGAGCTTGATTCATATACCAGGCCACCTTCTGCTATTGCTTCATGGTCCCACTGTAGGAGCTTTCTGTGGCGCACAGAGATCAGCGCTGTTCCTTTAATCTGTGTGGTTTTATACTTTTCTATCATAGCCAACATTAATCATTTCAGCAATTTGTGCTACAGTTGTCTTTCTGTGGGATCAGACCAGATGGGCTAGCCTTCACTCCCTGTGTGCATTAGTGAGCCCTGGGTGCCCATGATCCTCTCACCGACTCACTAGCTATCCTTCCTCGAACCACTTTTGATACGTACTGACCGCTGTATATTGGGAATGACCCACAAAACCTGCCATCTTGCTCTTTTCCAGTCATGTAGTTTTCACAATTTGGATCGTCTCTAAGTCACATCCTTACACATGGACATGTTTTCTGCTTCCAACATATCAACTGAACTGACTGTTCACTTTCTGCCACCTACATCCCACCTCTTGACAGGTGTCACTGTCATGAGTCACTGAAATTAATTTAGCTTCTCCATGGTTTTAAGGTTGTGGATAATCACTGTATGTCTATGTTAATATCAGTTTATTTTGGTAAAACATGCACTGGAGACACATGCCAGTGACAAAGCATCTTACAGAAAATCCATATACAAATGTAAGTTTGAGGTTAATTTGTTCCCATTTTGATGTAACGGTGGGAAAATAAACAGGAGTCAAGTCAAGTAGGTCTACATACACAGTAGACAGTGAATGAAGCAATGTTCCTCCAGGACCATGGAGCAACACAAGAACAAAAACAAACAGCACAAGACTACATAAACACAGACAGGACAAAATACACAGCGCAAGGCGAGAAAGAGTGAAAGTGCGAGAAAAACACAAGAGCAACTAAACAAAAGGACAAATAATTTAGTACAGTTGACATTTGAAATAATACAACGTTATTATAGACACTCTGTTCTACAAGTGGAGTTGTTAGGTGTGCAAAAATGCAAAATAGAGGTAGATTGTAATTAATAATATCTATGTAAATAATAGCAGCAGCAGGACAGAGAATAGATCAGATATGAAAACAGGATAAGACATGAAAACAAAATAAACCTGTAAACGTCCTCTAACAAAGATAACAGACCTTAAGCCAAGTTACAATTACACTAAAGCTGATACATATGTATTTATATAAACTGTGAATACATTAACTGTAGTTACACTGTTTATTTCAAATTTGTAACCACAAAGTTATTGTAGGCACAGTATAATGTGTATAATGTGTCTGCTCATTTTAAACAGAAATAAACTGTATTTCTGTTTTACAGTATTTTGCACTATTAATTACCACATTGTGCCATACAATGTGTAAGTGAGTTTTAGTAAATGTACCCTACCAAAGTAATAAGCTGTAAATTAAAATTTGCAGTCTGTTTTCTGTAAATTTACATTCGTGTTTGCTCCCAGTAGAAGATGTTCACTTATTTTCACATAGAAAATCAACAAAGCATGTCCTCTGATGAGGGCTGTTAAAACTTTTGCATGTGACAGTAACTTAAACATCCAGTTTTTTGTCTTCTCCTATTAAGTTAGTACTTTTGAGGTGCAAGGTTTTGTTATGACATTTTGCTTTGTTCTGCACTTGCATAAATGGTGGGTCTGTTATAAAGAGAGTCCAACCTGACTGTGGAGAGCTTGCCACTGCTTTACAGTAGATGTGTCCAAATATATCCTGAACAATGGAGTAGGTTTGCGAGGCAGTAACCTATGCACTAGCTCTAAAGCTCATTCTCTCAGCTAGACAGCTCCATTTTGCCATGATAAAGCCTGCTAAGCCTGTCACCTGTTTCCATGAGAACGCTGTGTGCTGCTCTGATGTGTGTGGAAGTAGCGCTGACAGCCCGCACCGCTTATTTGCGATGACAGTCTTTGCTGGTGTTTACTTGGGGGAAATTTCTTGCACAGTGCTGCAAACCTCTGCCCATTGTGTCCAGCCCGTAGTACTTAACTAATATACAAATGAGGTTTTAAGTATTAAAAACAGGCCGTCTTTTGTTTCAGAGCCCACTGAGGTTTAATATTTCCTGATACTGATAGAGATCCTTTTTGATGTTTTCTGATAAGACCAGGCATTATTACCATGGGCCATGGAAATGATGTCATGGTTTGCTTTACACCCCTCCATTATTTACTGGAAGCATTCATTTGTTTTGTTCCTAAATGCCATGTTCCTTCCACACACAGAGATATGTGGTCGGTTATTAATCACCAAGTGCCAGTATATTCATCATTAGTGTACATTCAGGAAGATATGAGCAGAAGCTTTTATTCAGCGGGTGTGTGTTTGAGCCAGCACGAAGTCAGATGCAAATGTGCAGTCTTCCTCATACGTCAGAACCGTCTCTTATCACCCAGTACGCAAATCCCAATCTCCTGATCTGCCGCGCTGACAGACTTTAGCCGCACAGTGAAAATGGCGCATTAATGAATAGGATTTAAAAAGTTCAGTAAATGCACGTCATTACTTTTGGACCAGTCAAGTTATGCAAACGTCAAGCTAGTTGTTTCTCTTTTCCAACATCCAAAATGTACGCCTTTGAATTCAGATGTCATGAAGAATGATTGTGAATGCATCTTTTTTATCCTCAGGTGGGCCGAAGTCAGAAGTCAAACCATCACAGGAGTTAAAGCTGGAGAGAAAACAGTCTGCAGGGGCTCCATATGCACAGTCCCCTCTGCTGCTCCTACCCGGACGTGTTCCATGTGAGGTAAGAGCCAGAGTACAATGGCTTTCACGAAAATATCGTATGCAAGAAACGGATGAGAATGTCACATCACTTACACCAAACAACTTCACAGAGCTCGCCTTATTACATCTGGATAGAATTGACCTACCCATTCTTCGCCAACAAATATGTTCTTTCCAAGTTATTGTTTAAAACATTGGCCCTCCAGACAATCCACAACCCATGAACAATATGAACCTTCTGGGAGTCCCAGTTTGAGAACCAATTTTAGCTGTAAATAAATATCTTTCAAAACATGTTTGTTTACAT
>JBBPCX010000011.1:15623847-15644071 GCA_037974365.1 Hydrocynus forskahlii
GTCTGAAATCCTTATGAGAGCTGACAAATTCTAAAATTCGTTTCTCACTTTGCTCTAAATGTCTCACATGCGATCCTCAGTCTTATAGGAGAATATTTATGTAAGAAAACTGTCATCATTTTCTTTTACAGCCCTGTTCTACAATGTTCAGGATTCTATCAGGGCAGATCTTAATTTATAATGAAATACTTTGGTTAATCTCCTCTTTTCTCCTCAGGCAAGTTTAGAAGAAGAAAGAATATAGAAATCAGTGTTTTTTAATTAATACAGCATTGAAAGATGCTTTATTCCTCCATGACAATCTTAAGCATCAAGATAACAGTGCCATAACAGTTAACCAGATAACAGTTTCCCCTGCTTGGTTCAGTACTACTTAAGGTAGACCTAACCAGCTTTCTTTTACACCCAGTTGTAATGAAAATATGTGGTGAGCTCATCAGAAGAGCATTAGGCTTTTAATCCGAGGGTCCAGATTTCAAGTCCCTGTTCGGGTGGTTCCACAAGATGTTTGGGGCAGCTGGTGGCCTAGTGGTCGGGGAATTGCCCCTGTGATCAGAAGGTTGTGGGTTCGAATCCCAAGACTGTTAGTGGTACCACTGAGGTACCGTCCCCACACACTGCCTCGTTGGTGGCTTCACTTGGTGAATGGGTTAAATGCAGAGACAGAATTTCACACAATTCACAATGTGTGGTGTGCTGGGACTATAAGGGGCCACTTTACTTAATTTTATTTATCAATACACTCAGTGATACACGCAAGCAGCATACCAGTCAAAGACCAGTGAATTCCCTTCATAGCTCGATGGTTTGTAGAAGTCATTCAGAATTTATATGATCTGAGGCCCTCATAGGTGTATATCACCTTTTTGAATGTCAAGTTTTAGGACTTTTTGGAACTATCTGTTTTATAGAAGCAGTTTACAACGTTGTCTTCAGAGCGAGGATTTAGTGCTCACAGAGGGTCCTGTGTAAAAGTTAAAGCAATGATTCTGCCAAAAAATCTAATTTTTCCACCCCACCAAAAATGGAATTGATCAGCTGAGACATATTTGGTGTCTTCTTTAGTCTGCTTTAATAGTTTTGTTTTGAAGCTGCAAGGTTAATGTAGCTAAAAAAGGATAGAATCTTGTGCAAACTCCAGTGCTAAATCATCACACACCTGCAAATTAGATTTCTAGCCAAAGCATAAAGCATTTTTCTTTTCTTTAGCTGGCTCATTTGTGAGTATTTACGAGACACAACATACAAAGCTGCTCTGCATGCAGGAAGAATCACCTCCATACAGACATAAATCCAGCATTTTTCCCTTTCTCGCCTTGTTCTTTTAAGCCATGTCCAAAAAGGCAACAGTCCCTCTGACTGCACTCACATTTTTCATACCGCAGCGACGCTCAGACTCAAACAAATGAGTGACACAAGTGCGGCTGCTAGCCAGCCCCAGTCCCTGCAAGCTGTGTATTTACAACCGCCAAAAGGCCTTAAGGGTGGTGCAGCAGTCCATAAATAAGGGCTGCAGAGTAAGCAAGGCTGGCTTCAACCAGGCAGGTGTGGACCCCTTGAAACTAAGGTCAATATGGTTTGCTGGTTACACTCTTTTCTTTCCTTCTGCTCCATCCCTCCATCCAGTGGTGGAAATACTAGTAGGGAAGCTCCGGTAATTACACTGGGTCTTGTAGCGTGACCAGGCCTCTTAACGGTTTTATTATTAACGAATGTGTTTTTACCCCTGTTACTCGTAGGTATCTACAGTATCGTGATAATGCACCTTAAACATTGGCCTACATTAAAGACTTGGCTGAAACCCAATTCATTGAGTAAAGAAGCTACCTTCATGTTTTTAATTGCTTAACATGTGCTTTTTTACTTTGAATGAGAGAAATTAATTGTTTGTTTAACTGGGTTACTAAACAGTATGTGCTAATATTTCTTTTCCTCCAAGGGTTGTTCTCCAGGTTTCTTAAGTGTTCTCTTTGCTTCTTCGCTCACAAAAACAGAACACTGTAAAAGGTTGGTCAATTGAAATCTGCATGCACAGGGGTGCAATGTGGTAAAAGCTGGAAGGGCGTGTGGGGGAGATGTTTTTTTTTTTTTTTTCCAACCTTCTGAAGGCAAATGTAATGAAATCTTGGTTTGTTATGATCCCTCCCCTACTGCCTAGATGAAAGCACAGAGTTGTGTGCATTTATTTACTAATGGTAGGCAATTAACAGGTATCCAAGTGTGTATCAGTGAATGCATTAAGCAAAGCCCAGTGGAACCTAGCATTCTGCAGGCTTTCTTAATAATCTCATTTAAAAACACTCTACAGTACAAACTGCCTTACAGTAAACACTGGCAAAACCATGTGTTAATGGCTCTGAATATCTCTCATTAAATGACTGGTTACCAGCGATTCAAGCACACCAGCCAAACTACACAGTAACGATAAACTCACAAAGTGCACTAATGTGGTGTTTCTAATTAAATGGCAAATGAGCAAAAGTGCGGTAAGAGTAATTAAGGAAGGAGTTCCTCGTGAAGTCCTGTACTATTTCAGTGCTTTCTTGTAAGCCTAGAGTTTTCATGTCAATTGCTAGGATTCGCAGCATGGCTGAGGTGCACCATCTTAAATAAACATGAAGATACATAATTCCAGACTTCATAAGATCTAAGATTCTGCTTCAGTTAGATTAAGATATTATACTTCATAAAATGCTGCTAAACATTACTCTGAATATGTCTGAGGGGGAAAAAAACTGAATACTGACATAGAATTAGCATCTTGTTACATTTCAAATAGACAGTAATGTTCAAATAATGGAATTCGGACATCTACATTCACAACCCGATCTTAAAATTTTGAATCTGGCCATGAATCAACACTGAAGAATTCTGGAACTTAAATACAATTGATTACAGACTAGGTTTAGCCTGTCCCTCAAGGACAAGTAGGGGTTTATCAATTAAACCTTTGCCTATGTTAAAAAGGGTTAAAAGCCTTGCGGTCTGGGAACATAAATAACTTGTGCTCTGCAGACCCCACTGATGATTCTGTACTTTTGAGAACCGTTTTAGCCTGCAACAGCTCACTAGTTTTGGACCCCAGAAAACTTGGCTGTCTGTCTGAGGCAGTGTGTGTTCTGATGTCTCAGCTTGCTCCCTGCTCCTCTATAGGGAAGCTGTAAAACAGGCCAGCATCTGCTCCAGACCTTAGGCCTTATTAATTACAAAACATTGCAGATGGAGAGTAATTTGGTTTGATTTCTCCTGCGATTTGCCTTTGGCTCTTTTTGTTGAACGTTGTTTAAAATGAATAAGAAATCCTTTTAAGCAGTTGGCTGATTTTAAAAAAAAAGTGCAGTAAGGGAGAAAGTTAGGAGTCCATCTGATTGTTGTTTTTTTTTTTTGTTTTTGTTTTTTTACAGTAATGCAGAAAGGTAATCAACCTCTTTATGCTCCGTTCATAGATGTGTCATCTCGTGGCAGCTGCTTTTAGATTGAACAAGTCCTTTCGATCAAATGAATTTAGGTTGGAGAGCAAATTCACTGTGTCGAGTTCTGGTTAATCAATAGTAAGCAGGTCGGAAATGACTTTTCCAGCAGGCTGCTGTGAGCTCATTAATACGAAAAAATATATCTTAACACGTTGACCTTTCCCACCCGTACAAAATAATAATGAAATGAATTAGAAACTCGAAATGTCAGTATTTTGTGACACTGAACTGTCTGTAACAAGTTCTCACTGGACTGAACTTAGGACCTTGCCTAAGCTTACGAGTTGCAATGAAGAATGCATTTGTGATTGAGGTATGGATCGGTCAAATATAGGAATGAATGTGGCGTTTACACGTTGCTGTTAAAAATGTTGCTCCCTGTCCCGTAGCGATGTGTGACTCACAGCACCACGCAGTCATGTAAGTGTTGCCATGGTGATACATTACTGGGATTACAGTGGCGTTCCTTTGAACCTCTTTTAATTCCAAGTTTATTACTCGGTAACGACACGGACTACAGTGCAAACGGAGCCATTCTTTAGCTAAAAACGTGTGTAAGAAAAGGGTCTGGCATTGGTACTTTTAAGGGTTTAACCAATTCATTTTCAGCTTTATAAAACAGACCTAGCCACTGTGGCCCTGTGTAATTACTTCCAGGGGAAAAATGCCTGAATATTGACTTAAGCCATACAAGCATATGAGAAAGTGACATCCGTTGCACTTTTTTGCAAATATCACTGCAACTCAAACCAGACCAATATGCTATACCCACCCCAAGTCACACACACAAACCAACTTAGTGGTGCCTGTGCCTCAGGTCTTTCACTCTCTGAGATGGACTAGAAAAAAACCCAGCAACACACACAGGCGCTATTCATCACCATATCTAACACACCATGAGTCTACCCCTCTGGGGAATACCCAACCACAGGGGAATGACAATGAAATGACTTGACCTAATCCCCTCTCGGCCATGGTTGTTATAGGAACGCGGTTATTGTGTTCCCTAAAATTGGATTAAAACAGGCTGATTGTCCCTCCCTACTTCCGCAACTCCTCGCAATAACAGGAGAGGGAACAAAAGAAAATAATAAAGCATCTGTGATTAGATCAATAACCCAAAACCTATAGACTGACAGCCTCGAGAGCTTCATCGTGGAAGTTCAATACTCAACCTCGATCTAATCTATTAAAAGCTCTAATCAGAGGTGATGAATGGCAGTGTCAAGCCCGGTTCAGTGCTTATAAACCTCATCACTTTCCCATTGCCTAAATTATTGTGTGGCATATATTATTCAAACTATAACTCAATGCTGAAAAAATTGCTATGAATCTTTAATGAAAGTATCGATAAATGTTAATAATGTAACAGCAGGGAAAAAGAAAACACTTCCAAAGAAGTCAATGTGAACGCAGACCGTGGCTGTAACGTTGCAGGAAGGGTGACTTCTCCTTGGCCTTGCCATTGGCCTTTAATCACCTAATTAAAAGCTTGATATGCTTCACAAACAACAAAGCAGGAAAGCAGAGAGCTAATTAAGAAAGGTTGTTGTTTTAATTGCGCGCTGTTATTTTGTTACTGTATCGTCTCCACACTCCTGCCCTCTACTTTCTCCCTCCTCATCAATATTCCATCCCAGTTTCTAGTTTCCAACAACATTCTATAATGCTTTGGCATTTCTCGTTTTACTTTTGCTGTCAGCTTCACACAATACAGTAATTCTGATATTATGTCTATGAAACAATGTGAAGACACACTGAAAACAGGCTTCAAGCCATTATTTTTTGGTTCAGCTTTTGTCTGGTACATGAATAGTTATGCTTTTCAGTTTTTCCCCTAACCATGAGACGCAGATGCTCTCAACACCTACATATATTAAATGCAGCCATCTTTTCATAGCCTCTGAACAATGTAATGCAGGGCATAATGGAACATAATGACAGCGCAGACCTTTACACAGGTCCTTGTGAGTACATTTGTTGTGAAATGCTAATTCAAACTGCATAATCACACTAGAAGGCATATGTTAACGTTAGTGTCATCCCTCCATCTGCGGGACTGTGGCAGGTCACTGAACGTTTTGTGTTGTTTTTTTTTTTAAATGTGTCAGATACCTTGAACTCTCTCTATGGACCTGCCATAGAACCATAACGACCTTTATAATGTAATAACTGTAATTGCAATTGCTGTAATTTCAAAACTTTTTTCTCATTTTTTAACATTATTACACCCTTTAAAATTTTCAGCTGCCCTCCAGTGAGTCAGTAAAGTGACATTTGGTAGACGCCCTTATCCAGAGCGACTTACAATCATTAGTTACAGGGACAGTCCCTCTGGAGACACTGAGGGTTAAGTGTCTTGCTCAAGGACTCAATGGTAGAAAGTGGGGGGTGTTTAAACCTGTAACTTTGTTGTCATCGGGTTCCCAGGCGAGTGTTTTACCCACTAGGCTCCTACCACCACATTGTGTGGATATCTCATGGTGAATGGAACAATAGAAATGGCCTAAATTTTCAGTAAAATTAATTTACTGAGATGTAGACAAAGTCATTCAGAGTGTAATTGCTTAATTGCAAAAAAAAAGAGTACTGACTCTTTACTGATCTCTTTACAGAGGTAAGAACCAAGGGATGTATGACACAAGTGCAGTCAATGTATATACTATAAATTACCCGTTAAACGAGTGTCGGCTGAGTTTTTATATGTAACAATAATGGTACAATAATGGTAAAACGATCTGAAAAACGTTTCATTTGAGAATATTTTTTCTTTACCACAATCTGAGTTTACCTTTGGGCCAAAACCTCTCAAAACTATGGTAAAGTAATGTCTCAGATGTTATCTGTAGTCATTGCCTGGACTAGTTTTCTGTGAGGTAGCTTTTAGAGGCCTTAAATGCTTCAGATGCCTGGTTCTTATCACCACTGCAGCCATGTAAAGGTACCATTTTCTCATAATAGCTGTGACGTGAATGTTTGTAAATGCAACTGAACAGTCCCTACTTACTGTTAACATCTGCTGCCTCTGTTAAGACAATTTAAATGTCTCGGTTCCATTTCTGCTGTTAAACTGTTTGCCGATTCCCACAGTTCAGGTAAAGGGCAATCACCAGTGTCACCAGTGATTATTCTGTCAGTGTTATTTATGGGTGCAACAGCTACAGTGCCTCCCACCCCATTCCCTCCCCCAAGGTTTATAAATAAGAATACATCTCCTGGTAACATAAAGGCCCCAGACTCCTATATCAGTCACCTATACAAAAAATGACAGAGATAAAAAGATTTTATCTATGCTGAATTAGACACCATTCTTAATGCCCCTGCAGACATATGGAGCAAATCAAAGATGTCTGCTTGAAAAGGGCAGCATGGCGCATAAGGGTGATTCTATTGTGAGCAGGCTACATTTGGTGTGGGATCTTATTTCAGTTTACACCCATAAACATGTCAACTCTCTGCCTTGTGTGAAGCTGCCTGAATCATGCTGGGGCATCCTGACTTTCACACACCTTCAGTGGCACAAATACAGTCCAAGTAGTGACTCGGCAGTGACTGTAATCTAGAAAAATAAACAGATTAAAGGAGGCTCTTTGGCATTATGTCATTAAAGAAGTATTTGTAGTTAAAGAACCCTTACAGTGATTAGTTCTATATAGAACCATTTTTGAAAATACAATTATATCTGCATAGCCATGCTAAGAAGCACTTAGGATCCTTTATGTTTGAGAATGTAACTGTGTCCATCACATCTGAGTGGAATTATTCACCCAAGTAACCAGAGCCACTGCTAATCATTTGATTTGTTTCAGCATGTTACTAATGATGGATCTTGAGTGACAGCACCAGTGAGTGAATGGTGTGGTCAATCACTGGCTTTATAAATAGATGAAGTCAGACATTGATAGTTACTTTGCCGGGCCAAATCGTGGACCAGCAGCACCCTCTTGCCAGCAGAGCAGCTCCAAACAGCTCCTGGGCGACCACGGGTCAGCAGTTGCTGCTTAGAGAGTCTGATGAAACCGGCTGAAATGGAGACCGAACGTGGCGGCCATTGTGTGCCACTGATGGCAAGCAGCCATGCTGTATATGTGGCTATTCACACATAGCTCATTATCAAATGAAGCCCATATAGCCCATTATCATTATGAAGAGTTGTGTTTGATTAATCTTTCATTTGGCATTCACCTGCACTTCTCGTTTTCCTTCCAACCAGTGTTTGCTCTGCTTCCATTGTAGAAAAACTGAACATTTGTCATGAATGCCTGCCAGTTTAGCTGACTGCAGTCCTGGAACAGTGCAGCACAACTAAGTTTCTCTTCTCTATGATTTTTTTTTAATTGCGCATTTTTTAAAAGGCTTCTAAATAGTTCTTAATGTACCTTTAACTGTTTTATGCATTTAACATTTTTAACATGTTCTGACAAAATGTGATCTAATTTATAAAAAGCGAACAATCCATTGGACAGTCCTTAAATGAACCAAAAGTGATTATTCTATGGCATAACTCCAGAGAAGTCTTTTGGTCACCTTTATTTTTGAAAACTGATATATGTCTATTATTTAGCTGGGAATTTGATGATTAGTCTTAATGATTAATCTTTATATTTGGATGTTTAATAAAGTGCATTATGATGGAGAATTTTTTGTTTAAGTGCAATGAACAGCATTCTAGTCCATTCTGTGATGCCCAGATTTACAGTCATTATCTTCCATGATGCTTTACTCTCTACATTTATTTTGACTGGATTTTTTACGGTCAGCTTGCATCTTTCATGCCTTCATCTCTGCCCCCATACCAGAGATGACTGATGTTTGGAATGGACATCAGAGCCTCCACAACCTTGGCTTTTCCAGCCTGTTTCCTTGTTGTAACCTCATTTTGATCCACTCCTCACGGCTCTCTTGGCCTGCTGAAGTCTGTAACCACAGCAACAGCAGACTCTCCTGTATTGTGCTGAGAATATGTAGCGCCGAGGCTGAATTCTGGATCAAAGCAGATTAAGTGCTGAGCTCAAGGATCTCTCCCTCTCGCACAGACCTGAGCCTCCCCGCAGAATGTCTAGTAGATTCATTTGCAATAAATGACCTGTAGGTAGCCTGTATTCTATATTTGTAGTTATTTTACAATGGTGTTGACAAAAGATTTCTTCCACTCGTTGAGATCCCTTTCTTTTATGATCAAATTGTGAAATACAACGAAAACTACCTTAACTACTGCTTGTAAGATTATTTTCAGAGAATCTTCTTAGGCCTCCATATTTATCAAGGAGAATTCAGTAAAGAGGTTCTGGTTCTGACTCGAGAAGAATAATTGACCTGTCCACACTCCGCCATCAAATGCGTTCTTTCATAGCAAATGTCGCTAAGTAGAATAAGCTTTACTTTTGTAAAAAATAAATAAATAAATAAAAAATTCCATTCTACCAAATAAGCTGTAGCAGAACAAAATCACTTATACATTTGTGCATTATTACTTTCAAGTAGTGTTTATTCAGCATGTGTGTGAAAGGTCAGCGGCTTTTTAAACATTGTTACAATTTCTCATTAGATTGAATGGGATTTTTGCCAGTGTTCTATCAAACTTATGCAGCCTAGCAACAGTTCCTGCAAATGAACACATTTCACTTTTTGGAGAGGTCAGTGGGCTACTTGCAATATGCCCTTTCCGAGCAACAAGTCCGTTCACCTCTGGTTTGCTCCTCATGACTGCTGAACCACTTTTATTCCAAGAGCATAACTAGCCTGACTTCAGTTATGAGGGTGAATATGTAAGGAATTCGGTATCATGTGATGCAGGTGCACATAGCATAGCACTACATAGTTCTAGTTTGAGTTTGAGTGCATGCAGTGTCATCAGGTGGGTGAGTGGGTCCTGCAGGTGAAGCTTTCTGGCACATGCACGAGCACCTCATTCTGCTTTATGAGGTACTGATTAGTGATCACCTGAATCACATCTTATTTAATGAGGGAAAGTATAAAAACACTCTCATCTTACAATGTGACCAGTTGGAAGGTAAAACACTACTAGAAGTATGTCGAAGGTAATTATTGCTATTTTGTTTAAGAGTGAACAAGAGATTTATTTTCTTTGAATTCTTCAAGTTCTGTAAACACTGCATCATTTCCCTTATTTTTGATGTTTTGTCATTTCCTTTAAAATAATGCTTTTAAGAAAAATACTTTTATTTGGAAATTAGGAGAAATATTGTCAGCAGTTCGTAAAAACTAAGGCAAAGCTGTTCAGCTCAGTGCTTGCACCTATAAAAGAAAACGATTGAGCATTTTGCAGTGGTCTCGTATTTTTGTAAAAATCTGCCAGAGACTAGTACAGATCGGAGACACAAACAATTTAGTTTTCTAAATTGAAGAAAACAGCTAAATGCATTACAAACTATCCAGCTTTAGGGTAGGATAAAGTTTAGGGAGAGTTTAGCGTGATCCAGTAACTAGTGGATTGGGCAGGTTTGGGTTGACACTCTTAACTGGCCAGACTTCATAAACCCTGACTCGTGCATCACTCTCAAACTGTGCAGCTTCTTGCATTTCTTCAGTGATCTGCATCTTGATCATTTATGGAACAATGTTGGTGAGGATGAAGATATAACTAGATGTTGAACATCAAATCATTTTTTGAACAACAATCAGAATAAGCAAACTTTTCTGATCCCAGAGAAAATGCTTAGTTTGATAAGCATACAAAGACAAGAACAATTTAAGAACAATTTAAAATATAAACATAATATCAACACAATGTAAAACTCTCTTGATCATACTCTGTACTATATGCACTATGCTGTTTACACAAAATGCTGTGGTCAGTAAGAGAAGTGGATATAAATACCATTGATAAATGAATACAGTTTTGCTGAGGTCGCCTACTAATTAACACAAATTGTGGTTTGGTGTTGTGATCTATACCGAGTCTGTTTTTGCACATAACAGTGACATAAGAAGTGATATTGCACATGATAAGACTATTGCATATAATAATAATGATACTGCAAACTATAATAATGGTTTTGCACACAATAAGAAAATTCAAGTTGAAGTTGGTACTACGCTGGTCTAATTTTGCTCTCTGAATAAAATTGGAAAAACAATGGACACAGCTGAGGAGATAACTTTAAAAGTGAAGAGTGCAGACAAATAGTATCCAGAACAGGCGTGTTGTTCAGAGGGAGACAAGGGTCATGCTACAATGCTCTGGAGTAACTGGACAGACTACACTTATATATTTACTCGTGACACTCTGGCCTTTAGAAAGTATTTGTCCTTGTTGGCAGGAAATGTCAGACTTCAGGCTGGCGTGTCATACCTGTGTGTGATTACTGGGACCCTCTAGAATGTTGTCCTTCATGCTCACAGCTCTAGAATGTTCTTCTCCATTCACACTGTTCTAGAAAATTCTCTGTGTTCACAATTCCACAGTGTCCTCCTCATTCACTCTGTTCTATACTGTCATTATTGTTCACACTGTTCTAGAATGTTCTCCTCTATACACACACTTCAAAAATATTCTCCTCTATTTACACTGTCACTACAAAACACAATGTACTTAAACTGTGCTTAACCCTACCTTGATTTACACCTAAAAATACACCAACCCCCTTAATTTCAAATTGAGTGCCGGTTAATTTGTGAAACTGAAAATTAGATTTAAGGCATGTGTGCGAATCCCCTTAATCTTAAATTTAAGGCATTCATTCGGGAGGTTTTATTATTTAAGGGACACATTTGAAAAAGTAAGGGGGGAAATTCAGTCGTTTTACCCCTTAATCAGCCTTAATCTGAACGCCTTTTCCCTTAAATGTCCTTAATTTCCTGTATGGTGTTTGGTTTCGTAGTGTGTTCTAGAACATTCTCCTCTGTTCACACACTTCAAGAATATTCTCCTGTATTCACAGTTCTACAAAATTATCTTCGATTCACACCACTCCAGAGTGTTCCCCACTTTTTTTTGTTCTGGAATATTCTTCACATTCAGAGTTCTGGAATGTTTTTTTCATTCACACTTTTTTCATCCTCACTATTCACGTCCTTTAGAATATCCTGCTGTCAAGGTTTGGGAAGAGCAGGAGGCTGGTGGATGTAAGCAAAAGTTTTTTATTCAACAGAAAACAAGAACAGACAAAAGAAAACAGACACACTAACACTGATCCTGAATGTAAATTTGGAAAGGCTAGGCTAAAGCTAGGCTAAACAACAGGAATACAATAGCAGATAACAAATTGGCAAAGCTAACGGTTAGGCTGAATTCTAATTGCTAACGGTTATTGGCAATGTGAAACAGTAGTATCAACAAATATATCAAACAAGCATAGTTGACAATGACCACAGTCAGGGGCAGACTGGCAATCTATACGTTCTGGAAAAGCCTGTCCGGTGCATGGCCGTTGACCCAAGATGCAGCCGAGATCCCCCCCAAACCTACAAAAAAGGCTAGACAAGACAAGCACAGAATATCTAAGACATGAAGAACTACGAACAGAACATCTAGTCTCAAGAAACTCAACAACAACCAGAACTAATATCAGAGCAAGAAACACTAAAACAAGAGGTTTATCTCTACACTTGCACCAGCAAGACTTGGCTGGGAAACACTAATACACAGGGACTAAGACTAAGGAGAAGACCAGGAGGTGACAAGGCAGGGAAGACACAAGAGGGAGGAGCGCAGAATGAACAAACACACAGAAGGAGCCGGGGGCAGAGACAGTAAACACTGCAAAACCAGCAAATACAACAGAAACAGACAGGAAATGGGAACAAGGTACAGAGAACAGATACACGGAAGAGAAGTCTGTTCTAGAATGTTCTGACTCGTTCACACTGTTATAGAATGTTCTCCATTCACACCGTTCTAGAATGTCTTTCCTTTTTAACTCTGTTTTCTAATGTTCTCCCCATTCACATTGTTCTAAAAACATCTCCACACTCCATCTGTTCTAGACTGTCCCTTTCAGACTGTTCTATAATGTTGTTCACATTTCACAGTGTTCTAAATTGTTCTTAGTCATTCCCACTCCATTAAATTGTTCCCCCGTGTTCACATTGTTCCAGGATGTTCTTCCACATTCACATTCTATTAGAATGTATTTCTCAGTTCATGCTCTCCTAGAATGTTCTTCTCCATTCACGCTCTTCTAGAATGTTCATCTCCATTCTCACTCTTCTAGAATGTTCTTCTCCGTTCACACTAGTTTTTAGTCTTATGGCAATGTTCTTATTTGTTTTTATTAGTTTTATTGTTTTATGCTCTTATTTACTTTTATTTTGTTTTAATGTTGACTGCTAAATTAAGTATGTTGCATCTTATTCTTGTTTTTGTCTTTTTGTGCAGCACTTTGCAAACTGTTTTAGTTGTTAAAATGTGCTATATAAATAAAGTTGGATTGGATTGGATTCACATTCTTCTAGAATGTTCTTCCCCTTTCACGCTCTCCTAGATTGTTTTTCTCCACTCACATTCTTCTTGATGTTCTTCCCCTTCACATTCATTTTGAATGTTTTTCTCCATTCACACTGTTCTAGAATTTTCTGCCCCTTTCACATTTTTCTAGAATGTTCTCCCAGTTCGCAGCAGTCCATTTGGCTCAGCAGTTCTTTTTCTAAACATTTGGAAGCAGTTAGACAGTTGGTTTGTGATGGGTTGTAATGAGCACTGACTTTGAGTGACACAGCCATACATATAAAGCAGATGTGTTAATGTTGTGCTATTATGCCAAATGCTTCCTTTAAGTTTCATAGCACTATTAGTACAACTGTGCATCTCCAGAAACTAGATGATTATCAGCAGGGTGCTGGCATGGCTCTGAGATTTGTTTGAGATTTGAATACTTGTGTCTCTCCGTCTGCCACGGTAATGTGTAACACTGGCTCTTTCAGTGGGCGCGTGATAGTCAAATGCAGCGTGAGCTTTCCGCTCATTCGCAGTAGGAGCTTTTGCATGCTTTAAAGTATCCTTGTTGCTATCCCCTGCCTGAAATGGAGCTCTCACGACACCTTAATGGACCATCACCTTGCTTCTCATTGCCTAGCACTCTTTTATGTGCTTTCCGTTCCATTTCCATTTGTTTCTGCATGCTGCAGATTATTATTGCATATTAATGTCAGCATCAAAATACATTTGCACAGCCGTGAGATGATCTATATGGTATGGGGAGAGACATTTTATGAGAAATTACATTTGTTCCACTTCATTTAAGCACTCATGATACTCCTGCCCTTGGTAGCAATACTGTGCATTATGGAACAATCCACAGTTGCTCATGTGTGGCTTGCACAATGCTGTCTTTATTTATCAAAGAGAGAAAATTAGCTGACCATGCAAACACAACGATAAAGCGCAAACGTTATTGTGTGATACAGTGACTCTGGTTTTTGTTGACTTTGGTTCTTGCTGCAGTCAGAAAGTCTTGGAAGTGTTTGGAATGCAGTTTCACATTCAGCAAAGAAAAGCAAGGTCACCAGGTTTGGGTGTGAGTGTGTGTGAGAGTGTGTGTGTGTGTGTGTGTGTGTGTGCTCATGTCAAAAATACTGAATCTGAATTCTCTAAAACCATATTTTATGTTCGGTCCTGTAATCACGCTTAGTCAGGGACTGAGTGAGGAGAAAAAGGTACTTCCCTTTTGTTTTCTTGTGCAGTAAAAAATGCTTGTAAAAAGGTTACAGATTTTCACCTTTCAGTGTAAAGGGCACAGAAAATGTCTCAGCCACACGGGGAAACCCCTAGAGGCAACCCCACCATCAGAACAGAAATCATTTCCCATAGTTTTAATCTATATAATAAAACAAAGCAGTTTACCCTGTAACACTGTTATCAGGTTAACTAGGGCACTACTGGCACTCTCTGTGTGAAATGTTGAGACTACTAGCGAGCAATGAGGGGTAAAAAGCCCCTGCAGAAAAGTCCCTGCTGTGAAAACAGTTCATACCTCTCCACAAAAACGCCCACAGCGAGATAAAAAGCCCAACTACAGCTTACTCTTGTAATGAAAAAAGTCTTGCACAATTCCCTTAAAGGGGACATATTATGCAAAACTCCCGTTTTGCATCCTTTTGTATTTCCATTTGGGTCTCTACTGCTCCTATAAACACTCCAAGTGCGAAAAAAAAACCCATCCAACCATTTTCTGTGAATCAGTTGAAAGATTTTGGTGTCAGGAATCATATGCTTCTACGAGCTGTTTGGACGGCCCCCCCATTGTGACGTCATAATGGGAAATTTTGCATAGAGCCACTCATCTGGTAGCCTAGTGGTTAGGGTGTTTGCCCTGTGATGAGGAAGTTGTGGGTTCAATTCCCAAGACAGCTAGGCACCTCTGAGGTACCCTGAGCAAAGTACCGTCCCCACACACTGCTCCCCAGGTGCCGTGTTCCTGGCTGCCCCCAGCTACACTTGGTGAATGGGTTAAATGCAGAGGTTGAATTTCGTCCTGTTCACGCTGTGGTGTGTTCACGGATGACAGAATGGTCACTCTCATCTGTTGAGCCCACACCCACTAGATCAGTTGAAGATCCACCATTTTTGTCTGCTGGTTTTACGAGCAAGCATAAGACGCTTGGCGCTATGGCTACAGGCAAAGGCAAGTCACTCATGAAGTGTTGTGTTCATCTTGCTCTGGGTCCGACTCAGGTTCGAACATATAGGGCTGAATAGCGCCTCTGTTTCACCTGTGTTAAGCGCAGCGTTTGCATGGGATGGGTGGGCGTGGCCAGCAACAGCTTATTTGCATAAAAGTGACAGAGCCCTTAAACGGCTCATTTTGAAATTGACTGAAACTGTGAGGAATAAAGCTAGTGAGATTTCTTTATGTGAGAGTGATTTTGTGCAAAGAACTTCATTAACATGTTTTGTACAGCCCACAGACCTATTATAACTCGAGTGAGTTTTGCATAATATGTCCCCTTTAAATATAATCGAAACATGATTATAAATAGTGACTTGCTTGTTCCTCTGTGAAGATGAGAAAATGTCATGAGGCCTTAAAATGTTTACAGTTTAAGGATTCTAGACCAATTGAAATGTTCTTCCTAGAACCTACATGGAGGTTCTTTAAACTTTGCAGATATTTTACAGACATTATTTACAAAATGGATCCATCAAAAAGTTTTTAGGAAACCCAAAATCGCTCTTCTTTGACATCGGTTCTTAAAAATAAAGATTCTTAAATGGTTGGCTCGGGTTTATGATTTTAGAAAAAAATATGCCATCAGTATCAAACTTTTTACAGTCGACGACTGTGAAAAGGTTCTACTCACTCACATTATTTATGTCATTATTTTTTGGAGAATAAAAACACGGGATGGTTGCTAGTTTTTTCAAAATAAATTGCCTGGATTTGGATGGTCTGAACTGTCTTCCTGTTATCCTCCAGTTCGAACATGCCTGTCATTCTGTCCACCTGTCATTATTCCCCCCGTGAGAGAAAATACTTAAATTATTCATCACAGCAGGAGAGCACTCGAGGAAAACCTGATGTTCCAATCATGTCGGACATCAAAGTCGCCATCTCCAACAATCCCCCCTCGACTTGTGGTGTGTAATTAGCTTGTCTTGTCTATCTGTTAATTTCCCCTTTCTACTCTAATGAATATATTCATAACACTGAATGCTAATGTGCATTATCAATAGTGAGGGGGGAAAAGTGTGGGCTATTATTCGGAGTGAATGGCAGGAGGTTGCTAAGGAACAGCGTTGAGAGAATGAGGTGAAATCTGCGCAGCGGCCAAGCGTGTACTTTCTATAGCACTCCTCACTCTCATCAATTCAGCAGACCCTTTCTGTGTTCAAACAGAATGAAATGTGTGGAGCTGTGGTCAGTATATTCATGTGTGCTGTGAATAAGTCCAGTGCTTGCCATGTTGTGTATCGAGGACATGGCAGGCAGAGCATAATCCATTTTGAGGCGAATCGAGCTGTCTGTTGTTTCCATACATACCGAAGGCCGTGCTCTGCTTGTGCACTTGACGGATCAATTCTGCAAGCTCGACAAAAGAAAAAGCACACCGAGAAATCTGAACATCTCATTTACCTACATCAAAAATACATTAGAAACGAATCAAGCTGTATTTATCATTTTATTATCTCATTTAAGAGGCCTGCGGGTCTGTTTGTGCATTGTCATTTACCTGTGGCTATGATTTTTCTCTCATTTTCAATTTCCATGAGCTTGGGCCTAAAAATGTGCTATGCAAATAAAGTATATCATTATAATAATAGGTGGACTGACTATGAGAGACATAAAAAAAAGAAACAGTGCCAGGAAGTCACATTCAGTTTCAAATCTCTTTTCTTTTAGTTGCCATATAGGCAGCCGCAACACTTGGCAAATGCAGTGGTAAAGCTTTGGCTCAGAATCGTGGGCTAAATTACATATTTGAATCGACTGAATTGCATGTTTAAATGGACTGCGTGTATACTCTGCGATCAGTGAATGAGATACAGAGCCAGGCCTGTCAGTGGTTGGTAATATCTGTTGTGTCTCCGGGAGAGATTTTCTTCTTTTCTTATTTTTTTCTTTCTACCCGACCTAAACAATCAGGCAAAAGAAAGAAAAAAAATCAGCACATCTACATGTATTCTAATGATCACCACTTTTGTAAAGAAATGGATGCTTGTGATACGATGAAATTTAGATTTTATAATTAATAACCTAAGACTAACACTGTGGACCATGTACTTATTATGTACTTACTGATTAATGAGCCTTAAGAATAAGGAGTCTTAAGATGTCACTGGCCTGGACTTAAATCAGAAATTAGTTTCATTAGACAAATAATAAGATAAAACACACAGGAACAGGGTCAGGTTTTCCTATGAGGGATAAAGCCTAGTTCTAGTTAATGTTTTCTATCAATGGATAAGTTTATACAAGATGTTTTTATTCCAGTTCATTCTGGGCCATTTCTGTTGACTTGTAAGTCATGAATGTTTGATACAATGTAAACAGCAGCTGGCTTTTTCAAATTATGTAATGAATACATAAATAACATCTTAAATGGAGATCTGAGGTTTTGTTCGTATAAAGACTAATGCACTAATTGGTCCATTAGTCATGATGTAAATTGTAATTGACAACAGGTGTTCCTGTCCGTCTTTCCACTGTGAGAAGGCAGCTCAGCACTGAAGGATGTGTAAATGTTCAAGAAGCTGTTACTGTAAAAAAAGAAACAATGGAATTGGACCTCTGAGATGCAGGAGGAAGGCTTTATGGAGGCATATCATGTGTGTACATTTATAATTGGGATTACTCCACTGAAAAAATTGTGTTTTGAATCGACTTGACTCACGTGGTTACATTTGTTCCACATGTATAAAATATATAACATCAACACAATTACTACCTTTCGTTTACTCTTCTGGCAGGAACTGTGTTGATGTAATATATTTTATTCATGTGGAACCAATTTGCACAATTAGATCAAATAAATCCAATCCAAATTTATTTCAGTGGATAGTGAGAGGCAGAAAATGTAACAACTTCTAAAGCTGAACTTTGGAGGTGTTTACAAGAAGCAAAATATCCCTTAAGGTTTTTATGAATGAATCTTCCAACACTAAATGAGACTGTACTAATTTATAGGGAGCATTTTGAATGCTTTTGTGTCCTTTTTCTGCTTTTTATTTCTACATGAAAGATTAATCTCATGGCTGTGTGTGTGTGTGTGTGTGTGTGTGTGTATGTGTGTGTGTGCCTGTGTATGTCTCTGTGGATGTTCTATGATAGGACTTCTAATTTGTTATTATTAGATAAGCCTCTTGGGGATGTAAAGGTGTGCAATTAATTAAGTCCTTATGAAATGATTTGACTCTTAACTGACTGTGCTGTTAAAGGCGATGAGCTGTGGAGAAGACAGCGGTGATGACGCAGGCGTGTATGAGTTGATGGGCAGTGCTGGTAAGTCACCAAGTTAACCAAGTGTGTTCACGTATGACAGAATGGACACTTTCACTTTCACTTTTAGTATTCAAACTTTGTATGTAATGTTTCAACACAAATGACTTGTTGTACAGACTGTAAATATTTTGTACATTTTGAACATTTTGACCATTTTATACAGCTTCAGCTCTACCCTTCCCTTTAACAGGCTCAAACTTTGTATGTTACACAGCTTATTAAATGATAAACATGGAGTAACTTAATTAAACCAAATGACTGTGTATTTTCTTTATTCCAGGGAGTTTGCAGGCTTCTGTCAGCCATGATGAGGCTCAGACAGAAGGACATGCAGAGAAAGAGGACCCCTATGCCCACCTGGGGATGAATAACGAAGAGTACGACACCATCCTGAGCCCCAGCAGCTCTGTGGCTGTAGTCAATCGTCCCCCTGCACCCACCCCCAGACCTGAGGCCCTCCCAGCCAAGGAGGACAGCACCCCTTTCATAGCGCAGGGTAAGAGCATCGCTCGCTTATCAGTCAGTCAGTCACAGATGGCACCATCGTAAACAAACCATGCAGTAACTGTATCGATAATTCCTCACCTGTAGCACATACAAGCAAACTTCTGTCTGATTCAATCCATTTGTGTTTGTACGCAGAAGAGGATATAGCTCGTCACGATTCGAATTTGATGAAAATTGTTATGAAAAGTTACTGTCACATGTTATAGCCTTGATTTGCACAAAACAAATGGAAAAAAAAACATTGGAAACACAGACGTAAATTCAAACAGAATGAAAGTCTGTATGACATCTACATTATCGTTTGTTATGTATAAGTAATTAACACAATTATGTAATTGCATCTGCATGATTGAGACATTAAATATAGGCCCATGCATGCTAATACAGAAATATGCACTGAAATGCTCTGAAAACATATTTCCGTTTGATCACCTTGGTACTATTCATACGCCAAAAAAATGATTAATCACCTCTGACACAGCCCTTGCCCCTCTCGCCAGAGTCGGCTCCTCTCCAGCAGCCTCAGTAATCACTGGTTATAAATACTTAAATATCATTTTTTTCTTTAAGTCTATATGCATGTAACAGGCGGCAGGGAAAAGTGCGACCCAAATTTGCACCCTTCATCACTGGCAGCAAGTTCTTAAATGTTCAATTTCAGCCGCATTAATAATTCAGTTAGATGAAGGTGCCAAGTGACTTGTATTGTTAGGGCTTTATAAATCATTTAGGTTCTGCTGATCTGTGGCCTGTAAGCCTGAGAGAGAAGCTGTGGCGTAGCAGGGTGAGAAAGTAGACACTTCTTAGCCAGACATAGAGACCTTCAGATGACTTACGTGGCCGAAACGTCCTTGCAAATTACTGAGACGGTGAAGTAGTGAGATCCTTACACTTTTATAGCAGTTTTATAAACAGTGTTACAGCTCCAAGAAATGGGTAACAGTGCTTTAATCTGCTACTACTGCTGCGCTAAGTGTAAACCGTTATGCTATCAGATGAAGAAGAAAGGGAGTTCTACCAGTTAATAGGTCTATAGTGTGTGTATGTGTGTGTGTGTGTGTGTGTGTGTGTTCGTGGGCATAAGCCAGCTGATGTGTTGTTTGGATCCCACTGTGAGATATATTGCAGCGCTATCAGATGCTGTTTTGTACGTAACAGATGGTTACTAGCTCGTGTTGCTACGGCTGTTCTGTGAAAACCTGATTTTTCATATATTAATGCAAGGGGGCATCAACATGAGCCATATCATCACTGTCATTCAGCAGAACTGCCTCTCTCTCTCTCTCTCTCTCTCTCTCTCTCTCTCTCTCTCTCTCTCTCTCTCTCTCTCTCTCTCTCTCCCTC
>JBBPCX010000011.1:15645623-15670565 GCA_037974365.1 Hydrocynus forskahlii
AGGTGTGCCTCCTGCTTGGTTGGAACGAAAACCTGCACCCACAGCAGCCCTTTCTGGACAGGTTTGGGCACCCCTGATTTAGGGCTCTGACCAACCAATCAATAGTATCACCAAGAGTGCTCTTCATTTCAATTCTCTTCCCTTCATTGATCCCAAATGAGCCTCACCTGTGCTTATCTTTTGTTTTAGTGAAGTCATGAGGAGTCTTCAGGCTCCTTCCAGTCTATTTATGTCATTTATGTCCATTCTTGCTTCCAAATCATGTTATTTTGGTAAATGTTTCTAATGAGTGCCTTTTCCTTTAAGGCACTGTTTTTTTTTTCTGTAGCCACACAGGCCTGGTTCGTTGTTATGTGCTGCCATCTAGTGGATTAGAGTGGATTCAATCAAATCCACCTGTACTGATTGATTTGGGGAATTAAATGGCTCATGACTCTTGTTGAATGTGTTGATTTTCCTCAGTTTTCCAAAAGAAAATATCCCAGGCAGACTCCGAAACACTCTACTCCTTGCCTGCTAAGCAAGGTAAGTTACATCACACAAAGCACTGTCGGTCCAGCAGTAATGTGGAGCAGAGAAAAAGGTTGACTTTTCAGTAGGAGTGAAAGGACAGAAACAAGAAAGCCTGGGTTATGTTCAAACTACAGAAACTCAGGTGTCTACAGAAATACAGAACACGGTTCTGATGTTACAGTATTATCTGAGCTATTATAAAATAAAAATGGATGCTACCCATTTAGCATGTTGTTCCTGTCTGCTAGCTTACTGCTTTCCACCTCTTTACTATGTTCAAAGTGAACTGAAGCAAAAACACAAGCAAAAATATGCCATATTATGTTATTTCTCCTCAATTCAACATATGTGAGTGTGCTGGTGCTTAAAAAAAACTTTGCAAGACTCCTGAAAACAGCATTTAGTTTGCCCTGAACAATACAAACGTTGCTGGAAATGGTCCTTTATTCACTTTATTCAAAATAAAATGATGATGCTATTTTGCAGATAATGCAAGTATATTTTAAGTCGAGTGTGTTGCACCCATAGCACCCACTGAAGAGAGATTTCTACAGATGTATTCAGTCTTGTATTTGAATAAAACATGTTATTTAATATGTTGCAAAAATGACAAATATCTGGAGTTTGTATCTACATGTACTGGGACATATATTTTCACTCTTCATAATACTGAACACTGGGTTTAAGCTACAGCCAGGGGACGACGCAGCCACTCATGCACCTACGACACCTTCATGCCGTGCCAGCCACCGGGGCTGGATGAACTGATCAAGCTTCAGGAGCAGGTGAAGACAGGATCTCTCAGCATGGACGAAGCACTAGACAGGTTCAGTGACTGGCAGAGGCTTCAGCGAGGGCTAGACTCCATCCAACAGGTGAGCAGTCACTACAGACAGTGTTTCTGAATCAGTACCAAACATCTGCACAAGACCTCAAAGACAGCTAAACTGAGTTTACTAGATTAAGTAGGACATTTACCAATCACACTACAACCTAGATGTGGATTGAATGGCTCAACTTTAGTAACGAAGGCCGTTATACATCTTACTGCAGATCTTTGTACACTATATGGACAAAAGTTTTGGGACCTGTTTTCAGTGTTGGGCTAGGTCCCTTACTTTAAGTGAAGGGAAATCTTAATGCTTCAGCAAACCTAGACATTTTGGACAACGCCATCATGCTTCCAACTTTGTGGGCACAGTTTCAGGAAGAACCTTTTCTATTCCAGCATGGCTGTGCCCCAGTGCACAAAGCAATGTTCATAAAGACATGGCTGGATTAGTTTGGTGTGGGAGAACTTGACTGGTCACACAGAGTCCTGACATCAGCCCATCCAACACCTTTGGGATGAAATGGAATAAAGCCAGGCCTTCTCATCCATCATCAGTGTCTGACCTCATAAATGCTCAACATGAATGAGCACAAATTCCCAAAGAAACACTCCAAAATCTTGCGGAAAGCCTTCCAAGAAGAGTGGAAGCTGTTACATCTGGATCAGCTCCATATTAAAGTCTATGTATTTGAAGTCCCTTTTGGTGTAGTGGTCAGATGTCCCAATACTTTTGTCCGTATAGTGTAGGTGGAGTGAGTTCCTCGAATGGTGGAGATTTAAATGCAGTTTTGTTAATGACATAATGATATTACGAGGTGACAAACTCTATTCTAAACCACAATCTGTAGTTGTACACATACATAGTGGCCCTAAGACCAAGTGGGTGTACTAGTTAGGTGTTTCTAATGAAATGGACAGTCGGAGAATAAACTCATTGTTTGTTCTAGGAGAAACTGCGGCAGTTACGGGCCAGTATAATCAACAACAAAGATGATGACGACAGTGTCTATGGTAAGTTCAGCTCATAAAACTGTTTTTAAATCTGATAAGAACATTTACATTGGCCTTCAGTAATGCGAAAAGGAAATGTGTCCACAAGTCTTATTTTATGGGTATCAACATGCAGTCGCATGCGAAAGCCTGCTTTGAACAGTCCTAGTTGTTGATTAGGGTTGCACACTGTTGATTTTGTAACTGTAAATAAGTACACAGTAAGTTCATTACTTATATTTGTTTGAATTCCACATCACATATGAGACATCTTTCATTTAGAAGATATTTACGAAACCTTAATGATGGCACACAAGCTTTTAAAGTTATTTATTACTGCATGCCACACAGTCCTGTTTAATCTGACTTTATCGTGTTAAGTTTCAGCTGTTATGAAAGACTAACTTAGATGTTTATGATCATTTTTTCATTTTCTATTATTTCTTTTCCTTTCCTTTTATTCTTAAAAGGACAAACCCTAATTTGTAATTCTATGGCTCTGAATAATGTTTAAAATGATTTGCCTCAGAATATGTGTGTTTTTGTCCATTAACTAATATTATAGCAAATACAAATAAACATAAATACGGTAAAGCATAACATTGTTGGTTGCTGTTCGGGGCAGCTGGTGGCCTAGTGGTTAGGGTGTTCACCCTGTGATCAGGAAGTTGTGGGTTCGAATCCCAAGAATGCAAGTGGCACCTCTGAGGTTCCCTTGAGCAAGGAGCCGTCCCCAAACACTCCTCCTGGGTGCTATTCCTGGCTGCTGAATGGATTATAAATGCAGAGGAAGAATTTTGTGCTGTTCACACTGCATGTGTGTTCACATATGACAGAATGGTCACTTTCACTTCCTTTATAATAAAATTCTGAATCTATTGGTTAGAACAGGGGTGTCGAACTCCAGTCCTGGAGGTTCGTGGTCCAGCACGTTTCGGTGATTTACCTGCTTAGAAACACCTGGTTCACCTCACCACTTAATTGTCAGGTTTAGTGAATGTGTTGAGGAGGGGAACCATCAAACTGTGCCGGACACCGGCCCTCCAGGACCAGAGTTTTACACCCCTGGCTTAGAAGAGCCCAGGTTTGAAGGACTGACTAGCTGAAGCAGATACAGGATAATTACTATAAACACTGGCCTTCCTACCGTAGAGATATGGAAGGGATTATAATAACATATTCACACGAATAGTAATGTTTTATTTATGTATTTGTTTGTTTGTATTGATTCTATTGTCACTGTTTTTTTTTACTATAGATAAATAGCTTTATATATATTTGCTTGGCACTTTTGCACAGTACTGACTTTTTGCACAGTACTGTTCTAGCTTGCACATTAGTGGAGCTACAGCACTTATCTGGCGCAAGGACTTCCAAGTTTGTCTTTGATGTGTTTAAACATTACCAAAAAGTAAGTAAGTAAGTGTTGTTGTAAAGTTTTAATTGGAGTACCATCAAAAGACGTATTCTCCACAGAAATGGTGCCTGTGTTCTTCATGCAGTGCAGTGATGAATCAGGGTGAGAATAGAACTTTATCATTCTTGGTGTCGAGATGATAGATCCCTCAATACGAGGATTACACAGAGAATATGAAAGAGGTGGTAGAAAGTGACCTTGGGAGGAAAAGAGAGTGTGGAAAAAACAACTGGGCAAGGACATCAGAGTGTGCTAACCAGCATCTTCTTTCTCTGACAGATAAAATCAACATTGTTCATCACACGCCATGTAAGTGCCTCGCTGCTCCTCTTCTGTATGCTAGAGTGGAGAACATCTCCTTGGGTGGTTATTTTATCTCAGCAGCAGCAGTAGCCTCCTTCATATGCACAGCAGTGTAACTTTTAGCTCTCAAGGGAGCAGTTAATGAGGAGGTTCACACACACTCAAGGCCTTAGTCTGGGTGATGTGTTTGAGAGGATGAGTGTGTACCACACACACTTTTAAGTGCACTCACTCTTTGTGGTGCCATATTGCCAGTTTATATATCTATGTACTCTGCCTTTCAGTCTTTTAGTGGGCTTCTGTAGGATATACTGGCTCAAACGTTTAGGGACACTTAGCATTCAAAGTATCTTAAGTAAATGAGCATGTCTTTTTTTCTTATTGAAGAATAGAAGACAATGGGCCCATTGTAGCCCCCAAAAGTCAGGGGCTACAATGGGCCGAAACTGGAAGGTAGACTTACATGGGTATACAGGGAAAACGCAGGGCGTGACCAGAACTCCGCAAAATATAGCAGGAGTTACAAATGCATGATGTAGTGATCCTCAAAATGAACTTGGTGGATCAGTTGTACTGCAGTCAGCAATTCAGAGTTTAACACACATTTGTTTGAATGAGTTAGTTATTAAAATTGTCTTTAATACATATTTAGAACAGTAGGTGGTGGTCAAGAAGCCTATTTTTAATGACTTGAAATAGGGGCGGGCAATATGGAAAGATATTATGTCACAGTGCTCAATGACTTTTCCTCACACATAAAATTTTGACAAAAAAATTTCCTATGAAAATGCTCAAATGTGTCTACTACAAAAAACAAAACAAAACATGGCTTTAAACATGGTTCAGTCAATCAGATTATAAAACCATTTATTACTTAATTAAAACCATTTTTTATATAATATAATATTATATATGATCATTGGCTTGAATTTGAAACTGTTTTGTTATAGCTGGTTCTGACATACATTTGGGTTCTAAGTTTGAACACCTGTGGTCAAATAACTAATTACATTCTAATGTTTTTTTTTTCAAAGTGTAAATAGGTTCACATTCTCTACAAACTTAAATGTGGTGTTTTAGTGCACATCTTTGATTTATTTAACAGGCATGAATAAATAGTGGTGGTGGTGGTGGCCTAGTGGGATGCCTGCCTCTGGACTAAGAGGTCATGGGTTCAAATCCTACCCTCAGCATAACACCACTGGGTTCCTCAGCAAGACTTAGCAACTCCGTAAATCTTATGTAAATGTAAATTAAAGAATAAACTAAACATAAATGCGCCATTAGTTTTGCACAGGCCACGTATGCTTTAATGTTTTGTTTAATTTGTCCAGTATGTTACACTGAGTTATGGTTTTTCAGACAGTGTATACATGTGGACATATAAAACATGCTTCCTTGGAATTCTTAGAGGGATGTTTTTCAGAACGGTTCTTTAAAGAGCCTAGTTCTTTAGGAAACCCAAAAGTGGATCACAGTTTTAATGAGCAGCTCTGATGTTCAGGAGTAATAAGTTTATCTGTCCAGCCACACACACTGAGTTGGTCTTTTACTGTGAGACTAACAATCATTTTCATTCTGGTCAGCTGTGAACTCAAACGAATGCAGGAGAGGGAGCCAGCAAGTGGAGACTGACTTTTACAGTAAACCCCTCAAAGGACAGCATGTGAGTTTTTTTTTTTTTGCGATAAGTTTCAGGAACACTCAGCTACCTATCAAAGCCCAAAGCGTTAATCTCCCCATAGCTGTTAGTTAATTGGCCACCTTCCACTTCATAATTGTTGTTTATATCTCCTGACAATGCATACAAACATGAAGAAGCTCAACTGATGTTCAGATTCAAATCTGGTCATTATTCATTTTGCAGTCCAGTTTTCTTTGGAAGGCAGACAAAGAATAAAAGTGAGTACAATTCAATACGCCATTATAACTAGAGCAGCCGTACGTCTGCATGCGTCATTTTGGTTTGGAATAAAGAATAAACGAAACTCCTGAATGCTACAAACTACTATGTAACAATGTCTTTAGGTACTGTGGTAGGATAGTAGTAGATGTTGATACAAACTGTGGATAATTTGAAAATAATGGTTCTTCCCTTTCTTTTTCAAGCTGCCTTGTCCAATGAAAGACGCCATCTGATGACCCGCTGTCAAGAACCCTCTCCATTATAATTTAAGGAAATCTTCAACAAATCGTAATATATTCATATTATTTATCTCAACACTCAAATCTGTTTTCTTTTAGTGTTTTTCTTCTTTTATTTCTTTATTTTCTACTTTCACATTTATACTTGTTATAAATATCTAGCACTTTCAGAATAGTTTAGGATATGAGCAAGAAAGCAATTCTGTCCTAGTTTAGGATACGAGCAAGAAAGTAATTTGGAAAGCAATTCTGAAAGTAATTCTTTTAAATAAAATGATATTTTCTTTAGACTGTAAATGTCGGTTTTTTTTCTTTTCGTTCTTTTTTCCTGCTCCATTTAATCAGATGGACATTTTGAAAATATTTCAGTGTCTTTCAGACACACTTCATCAAATTAAGTCCATGCCATATACAAATGTCCTCAAGGAGGTGCAATCGTACCAGATATGTGGATCAGGTCACAAACCACAGTACAGTCTTGATTAATTCCCAGGCCCTTTTGACAGACAGAAAGGGCTCTCGCACGCCCCCATTTTCCCAGCAGACTCCCCGAGTGCCATACGGATCACTGATTGTGTGTAAAGACACACACTAGTGTCTCTGACTCTGCTATGGTGGCATCTGGGGATGGCTAAATCGGCTCTGCGGTGAAGGGGCAAGGCACCCGTGTGCTGTGTAGCTACTGCTAACCCGGTCCGCCTGCCAAAGCTAGCAGCTGGACACGTTTGCATGATCAATCATGCTCTTTGTGAATAATATGTATTAAAGCCCCCGCGCTCCGGCAGCAGTTTTCGCCTTTGGAGATGATCCGGCTCCAGCAGCCCTGGTGGCATTTGCAGTGCAGGTTTTTTGCCCATCACCTGCTGCTCTGGGAGCAAGGAGGGCTTCCTGATCCTTGGCTGGATCCAGCTTCGCCATGCCCTCTTCACCTTCATACATATTCCCCAGTGCCTCAAACTCGAGCAGGCCGTGTTAGAGAGTCTTCCATGTATGATCTAAATCAGGCCACTTCAAAGGGAACTATTGTCTCTTGCCAGATTCGGAATCGCTTGTTATTTATTTTTGCCGAAATGATTAAAATGAAAGACTGCTTGTCCATGGTCTCTTATGGAAAGATGCCACAGGAGTTCCTTCTTTACTCAAGCTGGGAGAGAGTTGATAAAGCCCACATAAAAGATTAATTCCTCCCCAAAGTATAAAGCTTTATCAGAGGGAGCGGAGGGCAGGATTAGAATGCAGATGCATCAACAATGCTGTCATAAAAACCTCAAACTGATAAAGATCCGGTGCAGCTGAGGCTCGCTCTAAAGAGTGAACAGGGGCCCTCAGCAACCCAGACTGCGAAACATGATGCTATTTGCTTGCCATTTTCTATTTAAAAAAATAAAAAAAATCTTGATTGGCCTCCATTAACAGACCCTTCCAGAAGCTTGCCGGGAATGTACTATTTCAAGTGGATGGAAAAAGGCAGAAGGCAAATACAGGTATTTGGATTGGCTTTTGGTGAATTCCCAGTGACATTCAAGCACACACGCGGACACGCGCGCACGCGGCTCTAGCTCAGTCTCCATCCTCCGGATTAAGGCCCAGAATTATGCACAGCTGCTCCCCTTTCTGCACCCTGATAAAAATCGGGCAATTTCACAGTCAGTGGCATTCTTTCATCCCCTAATCCCCCGGCATGTGTACAGTATACGTGACCCTCCCCAGGAAAGGGCTGTGGCCACGGTTGGGGCACCTCCGGTCGGGGAGAGAAGGTTTTGATTGAGGGGCTCCTTGTTCAGAGGAACCAGGCTGCAATAAATGGACCACATTGGGTTTATATGACTGAGCCCTTTCTACTGCACTCTCACAAATAAAATCGAAATTGTTCTTGGCTTGGACATGCAGCTGTAAGAAAACATCAAACTGGTATAGAACCTTCACATTGTTCACGCATCTCATTTGCAAAAGATCCATCCATGTAAAGTTTCTTGAGGGAGGAAAAACTGATTCTTTATGAAAAAAAAAACAACAAAAACGTGTTTCTTCCATCACTGCAGTCTTATTTTTGGCATCTTTAATTATATTACATAAGAGTATAGGATACTATTCAGAGGGTGCATGCTGCACTAGTGTGAGTGAGGAGAGCCAGAAGATATTCATATCTGGATGTGATAACAGAACACTTCTAAACTATGCGAGGAACTAAATTTAGTGCTACAAAGATTTCCATACAAATATAGAGGCAAACAGGCTGGAACTTGCAAAAACATTCTGCCTAATATGTATACAAAGACAGTGAAATGGTAACGTCCTCTAGAATGATTGGAGCTGTTTGTTTGAACCAGGCCTACACCAGAAATTAACTCAAATTAATCTGAAGAGCAAACCACTTACCGTATAGATGCTATGCGTCTTTAGGGCTTTGAAAACATGTGCATTAGGCAGTCGCTAATGGTGTGGCATCTCGGTTCAGAGTGTTTGTAGTGGCAGGGAATAGGGCTGGAGTGATTGCCAATCAGTGCACATAAGAGCCAGGTGTTAGGTTGGCCTGTGCCTTCATAGATGTTTACTTGGATTCCGCTTCTAAGGCTTGACTGTGCCCCTCAGTATTCATTTGAGTTACTGAACGAATAGAACATGTTACATTTCTAGTACAGAATTATAGAGTGTCGCTGTACCTGCAACTGCCTGCCGTCTTGTGATTTCCAGAACAACCTTCTTCATCACTGTTTATAGTAAAGATGGCCTATTTTTTGTATACTGCCTTTAGTGTTACACATTATGTGAACTTTTTCTCTCACATTCCGAACTATCGGGTGAAGTCAATTTACTGCATAACAATGATAACAAGAATAACAATTACAATAACAGCAACGACAAAACAACAACAATATGCTACTACTACTGCTACTACTACTACTAATAACAATAATAATAACAATAATAATAATAATGTATGGCACAGTGTAATAATGTAACAGACATTAGCAAGGCATTGATACGTAAAGAAGCGGAAAGAGAGAAAGATGGAATTCTCAAATTGATCAGATTGGAATCAGAAACAAAGGCAAGACTTAAAAGAAACTACTATGTTTTTCAGCTTAATCTCTACCTGCTAGATAATTAGCATAGTAATGATAATCACAGACAGTCATTTCAGTGCGTTTCCCTAAAGTCTTAAAATAATCAAAATAACTGATTTAGCACCTACTTATAATAGAAGCCAGTTGACAGGTTTTTATCCATAGTAACTAGCTGTTTGTTACAGGTGCATCAGAGACAGAGTAGTTTGGAAAACTCAGGACTGTTTTTGTACAGCGTGACACTTGTCCCAGAAGCTCTTTATATTCCACATAGAGGTTTCTACAACAAAAAACTGTTGTCCAACATCCGTTTTCAACAGGAAAACAGCATATACATCAGTGCTTTAGTGAAACAAGCTCATGAGATTCTAATTTGAACTTCTCCTTTGAGTTTCTGATATGAGACCTGTAATGATGTGCTTGAAGTTTTGCAGGTAGAGCTGCAATGGTGGCAGAGAAATATGTTTTCAAGGATTTTGCCCTTCATCCTACTCGGATATCTCCAACTGGGCAACTGTTTCTGCCTGTGCACTGTGTGTAAGCCCGATGTGTGGGCGACGGAAGGCCAGGGTGTACCCCTTGAAGGATTCGCCAGTGCACTTCTGAAGAGTTCTCCTTCACCCGGGCATCTCCTCTGGTGCAGCTATTCAAGCTTAGCAAAGCCCATCCGTGTCTGGCTATGCCATGCTGGTGTCCTCCCCTTGAGAAACCCACTCCCAGAAGGGTGAAGTAGCATCTGCTAGCATCAGAGGGCAAGAGTACACGGGGCAACCGTGGCCCCTACCGGCCCCTCATCCATCTGATCGGGGGCCAAATGAGGCCCCTGGGGTGTGAGCTGTACCCCTGTGTCCAAGGCCCTGGAGCTTAGGGCAGATTAAGCTTGCGCTATTCACTGCAGAGCTTTTGTGCTGCAGCGCCCAGGCGAGGTCAAGCTGTCTGCGGCCACAGGGATGCGCTAATTCCACCGTAGGTCAGCAGCTCTGCATTTTCAAGCAGCTCCTAAAAGGTCACATCCGTCACAGAAGCCAAATGAGCGGGCATTATCGTCCCGGTGCAGTCTAAGTGACCCGCGTGCCCCCCACAAAGCCGGCGCTCCGTCTGAATCAAAGACAGAGTTGATATACAGGGAAGGCTTATGGCTTTATCGTTTATCAACACTTCAATGCTTCCAAGAGGGAGTCGAGCCTTTGAAGCTAATGGTTCTGTTTTTATAAGGATGTTTTGACTGCTCAGTCTTCAAAAAAACCAAGAAAGTATCATCGTATGTTATTTTGTATTGGGGTGTTTGATTTAGTGTATTTTTGCAAGAGTCTTTGCGCTTGGACAAACACTGTAAAGCACAGAGAGGTCAATAGCAGCACATATTCATCATTAATGAATGGCTGGCCTGGATTCAAATCTCATAGATGCTCCCTTTCTGTAGGCATGTTTCACAGTGCATGTGGTGCCAGAATTGAAAGAATATGTGATAAGTTTGCAGCACTCTGTCTTTATAATCGTGCCAAGAGAGGTTTGTCAGGTTAAATGTCACGATTCCTAAAACTAATCTCATTATTACAGTTATGTATGAGATAGGTGAATAGAAAGGGGGCACCCACAAAGCTAGGATTAAAATATATGCTGACAAATAACAGACAAGTGCTGCCATTTATAACACAATATGAAGGTCTTGTGAGTTCGTCCAAGTTCTTTTAAGGGTAGGTAATGTTGGGGCGCAAATTAAAATCCAGTTCCCAGCCATGGCATTTGAAACAGCAGCAACAAGGGAGAATAGTGCCACATTTGGTTGTGAGTATGGTGTTAAGCTCAGCTTTACTTCGGAAACATCTGCACTGGGTCCCAAATTGTTCATGGCCTGAACATGCAGTTCCAGGAAAAAAAAAAAAACCTCGAACTGCTATACAACCTTTGCATTATGTGGACTTTAAAAAGGCTCTTTATGCTCACACATCTCTTTTGCAGTTTTTTAGTACTTATCCACTGAAAGGTTCAGACAGAACAAATAAGAAACAGGCTTGCTGCACTGGAGAATTTTTTTTTTGCTCTACACTGACCAATGTAGGCCCTTAAAAAATAAAACCAAAAAGATGAAAACCACACAACATGGAGTGATAGCAACATCCCCTTGCTCCACTCACCAGAACCAGCATTGCTGCTCCTCACTGCAACAAAAGAGATTAATTGTTCCAACACATGCAATAATAGCTTGACTCCATGCCCAACCAATAGAGTGCACAATGTCAGTCCATAGAGTAATCAAGGTGATTTGGCAAGCACTGGCTTGCATACATTGTGCCATAAAGACATCATCTTATGCTGCACAAGTGCTGCCTGCAATATTGCCTTGAGGGGCTTGCTGTGCCAGGGATGTGGTGTAAATAGAGGCTGGGGTATTGACTAATCAAACAGGAGATGTGCCTGAGTTCTTTCTGTCAGCATTATGACTATAAGTGGACTATTCACTGCAATGAGCAATAATCAGTACTGCACAGTCCGCTGAGGGATGGATGCAAACATGTTTGTATGTGTACGCAGATGAAGCAAACGTGTTATACTGGTTGTTTTTCACACACAATAACATTAAAACCACCTGCCTAATGTTCTGTAGTTCCCTTCGTGCCTTCGTGTCCATTGAGGCACACACTCTACAAGACCTCTAAAGTTGTGCTGTGGTATCTGGCACCAAGACGTCAGCAGCAGATCCTTTAAGGATGCGAGGTGGGGCCTGCATGGATCAGGCTACTTTGTCCAGCACATCCCACAGATGCTCAGTTGGCCTGAGATCAGGGGAATTTGGAGGCCGAGTCAGAACCTTGGCTTCTTTTCTATGTTTCTCAAACCTTACCTGAATTATTTTTGCAGTGTGGCAGGACTTCAAGAGGTGTACTAAGTCTCAAACAATGTTTAGGAAGGTGATATGTGTCAGCTCAAAGTTTACCAGGAGACCACTGGCCAGAGCGTCACACTGTCTCCGGCTCTTCTTTTTCCCATAGTGCAATCTGATGCCATCTCTTCTGTTGGCACTTTGGCAGTGGACACCTTTCTATCAAAGCCAGCAGAAACCTTTCTGTTTTACTGCTGGCTGTGACAATTTGTTCTACAGTAGATCCATCCATCTATCTATCTATCTATCTTTCTATATGTCTATCTATATGTCTATCTATCCGTCTATCTATCTATCCATCTATCTGTCCATTTCTCTTTCCCTCTCTCTGTTTCTCTCTCTCTCTCTGTTTGCTCTATTTGTCTCTTTCTCTCTCTGTCTTTCTCTGTCTCTTTTACTCATCCAGTATGATGAACATGCTGTCAGTGCAGAGGGATCAAAGCTTGGCAAAATGTGAAACTTCAAAAATTACTTCTCAAAAGCTAATTTTATTGCCTGAAAAAAAAGAAGGAATGAAATCTGTGAGGAATAAAACGATTGGGATATTTTCCCAGTTCCTCTGAGCCTGAGGCAGCTCTAATGGTTTTTCTCCACTCGGATGCAGGTGAGGAGAGTCTCATTCCAGCTGAATCACGTCACACCCCCTGGCCCTCCTCCCCACGCAGGTGCTCAGCCAATCAGAGAGCACATTGCTGCTGGACGTCCGCCATAGTGTTATTAAAACCTGCAGGCGTGCTGAACACAGCCTCGACACATCGCCCTCCAGTGCCGCAAGGAATTAGAAAAACCACGAAAATACTCTCCAAAGAAATGAAATCATAAAAAATGAAGCCAGGGGAGGAAAGAAGCTGACAGTTTTAGTATGAAGAGGGGAAACCCAGAGCACGGGGCATTGCTCTTTCACCTAATCACCACTGCTAATGGGATCAGTCATTAAAAGCAAGCAAAATGGCTGAGCAACTAAGTGATGGGTGAAGTTAGAAAGAGCTGCATGCTTGCAAATTAGCTTGCTAGTGCGCGAATGTCACAAAGGTCCATTTCCCGGACACCTCCCTCCGGATTAACACACTCGGTCAGTTCTGTAGGTGTTTTTCTGCAAACTTTCTCTCAGATCCCTCAATTTAGCTCCCTTTTTGTTTTTTTGTTAATGACAGTGTGCTAATGTTCCCCTGGTACCACGCTTGGTGCATTAGCTTTGATAAGCTAAGCTTTTCTCACCTGCAGCCAACGATGCGGCGCGCTTCCACCAGGCACCATATGCAAATTATTATTAATGGTGATTCATTTACTTAGTGTCCTGTGCCAATCTTCACTATTAGGAGGGGGAAAAATGGCGAGAAGAGCAAAAAACAACCCCATGTTGGGGTTTTAAACTCCCCCCAACATCGCCCGGTTTCGAGGTTGCTAGGCGACACCCAATCGGAAGCTGCTGTGCCACGGAGGCTGGCGCCAGCTCGGTTTGGCGCAGGTGGAACGCATATGGAACAATGGCCCATCTGGGTGTGCCAGCGGCACCCATTTTAATCACACCGTTGCCACGGCACTGGGCTGATGGAGACGTCGAGTGGGCTGCTGGGAGGTGGCCAGACCTTGACTGAATCCCAAATGGCCCCCTTTTGGACATATAGGACATATTTGGGTGCGCCAGTGACCGATGTAGTTCTCTATGTAGGGAACAGAGAGGCTTTCGAGAATTAGTCCCCCTTCGTTAGTGCCCAGCAGAAAAGGATAGGGCATGTTAATGTCTGAGATGAAGTGCTAATGACATAGCGAGACTTGCTATTAAATACCTTACCAACGCTGATTCGATCCCCTTGTTAGCCTGAGAGAAGTAACATAGTACTTCTTAATCAACAGTCCAGCTTCAGTCTCTGTGAACCGTCTGGTTCTGGATTTCTAAAAACGACCATACTGGGCATGTTTAGAGGGAGTGCTACGCAGCTGCATCCCAATTCCATGGCTGAAATGTATGCACAGGCATACACTGCAACCACACTAATGCTTCTCAACTCTCTCCTGCATCAATTGCTGCCTAATGCTAATGCTAACTCTAGCTCTAATGCTATGGAAATTGGAAGCACGTGTGCCTAATGAATCAATCATCCAGGGCACCTTATCAACTGAAGCACATTTAGCGCAAGCAGGCCTAGCGCAGGTTAATTAAAACACAAAAGCCGGGGGGGTGCGGGTCTGGCATCCGTCCCTGCCCAGTCTAAGCCTGTTTCTGCCATGCTGGGGAAGAGGATTTGGGGCTAAGGGTGTAATTTTAAGCCCCCCTCTCACCAAACCCACCAACCCCCTACTACGCTCTCACACATACATAAATAAATCAACTCATTGCCTCTCTCCGCACCTGCCCCATTTAAACTGATGTTTGTCAACTGCTAGCAAGACTTCAAAGTTGAAAGTGATCTCTGGAAACTTTGTATATGTATTTAGTCAAAAAAGCAGCTATACATCTGGTTTCAGAGATGCAAGGCAGGGGTGAAATAGCCTGACATGCTAAAAAATACAGAATAGTAAGTGAAGAAAATCAACCTGCCATAACAAAGCTTTCACAGTTGGTCCCCAAATGTTCCTGTTTGAAGGGTGTTGTAAGTAGGGCAAAGGGAATATGTATATAGTTTATTTATGCACGAAGCAACAGTACAGGCAGTATATAGACACAACACCCCTTTTTCAAACCATACGCTTGCCTTCTACCTAGCGATTTAAGGGTTAACAGAAAGCTATTCAACACCAAATACACTTTCGTTTAGATGAGCTCACCACATATATGGCATTTTGTCCTAATCAGCAGTCATTACTGAGATATCTGGAAATCACTTCCAGAACTTGCTCTCCATGATGAGGGGGCTTTCAGTTAGGCATAAAGCGTCCCCATCATTAGCCTCACTGCAAATCACCCACTTTCTGCCAATGATAAAGTAATTCTTCAAACTATTAAAGTTACATCAGGTAAATTAGGAGTTTAGGACGCTGATCAAAGGAAGCAGGAAGCACTCGCATGAACAGACCGGCATGCAAAGCGCAGACGCTCGCATACGCCAAATGTGCGCACACTCAGAGAACATTTCTTTGTGTGTCCCCGGGGAGACTGCTGTGCGAGTTTATACGCAGGGGGGTCATGAACTGCGCAAGTTTTAATTAAGTCGCCACTCTTGGCACAGTACAGCGGGCCTACCACTGAGCTCCATTAGACATGTACTCAGAATTACGTACACAAACCCAGCCCAAGACCATAGCAGCTATAATCGCAACAATACCTGACTGAAATATGCACGCTCTTGTACAACACACAAATGCTGTGTAAAACAACACAGGAACTCATCCTGCCGTGTAGGTCAACTGGTGCACAGGAGGCTCTGAAAGGCGATTATTGGTTCACGATTACTTACTAGAGTTCTCTAGTAAGACTGAAAACACTGTCCTTGTCTTTTGCCCCCAGATCAAGACCCATATTCACAAAACATGTGCAGCTGACCTAGGATCAGATTCCTCTTTATTACTATGACTTTACATACAGGAATAGGTTAGGTCAGCACGCCTAATCTTAGAAGTGTCATGAGTATGGGCCTTCGTCATATTACCAATTAATTGACTGGCCTGTAAAATACAGTTGAAACACCATTGAAACAATAATGCCAATCTGCATAATAATAAATGAAAGCATTGTTTTTGTAGACATTGCATGTCTCACTGAAATATTGTGTTTTAATGGACTCGATATGGAAAGTGCCTCAACCGAACTGTAACAGCAAAACAGCAAAAAGGACAATAGTAACACCTCATTTTCTCATTTTTCATTTTATAGATTCGTTTAGAAACATTTTATTCACAAAACCACATACAACATCATCCCCATCATAGAGAAAAATTATTTTAATTTAATTTAAATAAATGCGGTTACTAAAACATATTTTACAGGACATTATTGTAGCTTAAGTAGAGAAATATTCAAGGCAATTAAATCGGTGGGTCTTCTTATATGACCGGTGGCAAACTGTGACTGTTAGAGTTAGGCCCACACTTTGGGAAAAAAAAACCTCACTATCATAACGCTATTTCCTTCTCATTTTCTCTGCTATTTTTTTTTCACTTTTTTTTGAGTGGACCCAACAAAAATGGTTACACTGAATATAAATTAACTACAAATCACAAGCCTAGAAGCCCTGAGGGTTCCCTGCTGAGTTTAACTTAGCTACTCCTTCAAAATCCAAAGCAAGTTGAAAAGTGCTGTCCTCAGTTTAGCTGTTATTTTGAGAAGAAGGAATTTTTTTCATGAATGTGAAAACACTGCCCTTGAGAGGGGTATAGTAATGATGGATACAGTTACAGCGTTACTTTTGCATGCCGCCATAATCTCAGTATGCATATTCTTCTAGCCTTTTCACCATCTGCAGCCACAGCCGGAGGGGGAGAGGGAGAGGCAGTACAGTGAAGGCATTGTACACCCGGACGAGGGAGGGGGGGGTCTAAGGTGGAAAAGAGGAACGAGGCATGAGATCCAGCCAAGTCGATTAAAACACAAGCGCCGGAGAAACATACAGCTTTTTAGAAAACGATGTGAAGATGGTGCGGGTGAAGAAAGGGATCTTGTGAAGAAAGGGACCCTTATATTGTTTCAGCTAATACATGTTAAGGCAGAGCTGCTGGGGACAGGTCAGCTTCGACCTACATACTGCACAAAACAAAACTAACGAAAATCCTTAGACTTGATACTTAATCTACATAGAACTGATCTATCCATGCTGCATGCACAAATGCTGTCCTTCACAGGAACAGTTTAGTCAGAGAATAATAAGAATTGTTCTTGTTGGCAGGTAAAAATTCAATTCAGTTCAAAAGTCTTGATTCTACTAAACTCTGCTTACTAATATTTTATAGATTAGTTTGGTTCAGAAAACATATAATTTGAATAATAAGATCATAAGCTAGCATGAAGAGCACTTCGACTGAGCCGTAGATAATGCAAAGGCAAAAATTCTGCCTCCTACGTCTGCAACCCACAATTCAAAAGTAGAGTTAAAGTGTGGGCAAGATCCACACCGAGCCTCCCGCTAAGCATTTTTATGCCTCGTGTTTTACACAAAGGAGCCAAGAGAGAAATCAGATACAGGTTTAAAATTTTGTTAGTTTCTAAGTTTCACTGTTTTGTCAAAATACTCCAGTTAAGAATGGGTTACTAATGGTAGTTCATGCAACATATGGGTGCAGCATGAAAGACCGTAGAACTGTAGGAGGAGGAGAACTCTGAGAACTGGAGTTCTGGAAGGCTTCTACCTTAAGTGAGAAGAGCAGGCCCTTCCCTTGATGAACAGAGGTCTAAGGGGATATAACTCAGGAGTGGGGAGAACACTGGGGGGTGGGGGGGTGGGGGTAATCGAACTAACATTAGCATGGTGGCAAATTCCTCGTTATTTCCAACCTGCGTTGTTTGGAAATGCTTAAGAAATAACCTGCAGCTCGGTAGTATAGCATTATAGCATATAACTCACTTTTATGTAGCAGCTCTAAATCAACTTCTTCCGTCGTTCCATCCATAGACTCATCCATCCATAGCTGAACCACCACATCCACAAGAACTATCTGGAAACAAAAAAATGTAGACGTCTGGCAAATCTGGCATTAATATAAGATCTCAGGCCTCTTCCACATGTCAGACATGTCAGTGAGTCAGTTCCCAGACATAATAACAGTTAACAAACACTCAACAACCTCACACTGCTGACACAGACTGTGCTGTGAACCACACTTGTTCACATTAGCACAGTCTGTACTTTTAGCACAGCAATCATTTACCCCCATGTTTATAAGTATGCGAAATCTTTGCTATTATATATTCAGCGTAAGTGCGACGTGTGACCAATAAAGTTAATATAGTATTGTGTATATTATTTTCATATCAGATAAGTGTAATATATGAGGCATTGGTCGTCAGCTAACTCCTCTTCATTAGCCATGCAGTAAATATGCAACATGCAGATATTTCCTTTCAAACAAGTTCCTGACAGTGGGGTGAGAAGAGCCCACTATATGCTGGGAATGGGCTTTTAAGGCCATTTCCTGTGTGCAGCGTCCATCATTGCTCTCCATCTCACGCCGTTCTCGCTGTCAGCCATTATTCATCGTATAATGTTGTGCTGGGCAGCGCCCCAAAACCCAAAGCAGCCATGGGGAGAGAAATGTGGAGAGTGCAAACACCCGATGAACACTTCATCCTTTATGTTTGCGTGGAAGGGAAGGAGATAGGACGTAGTGGAGGGGCTTCTCTTTGTTCCAAACTTGTACACGTGTTTGAAAATGTTGACAGTTCTGCCTAGAAGTCGCATACTAGGAAAAGTTAAACATGCTAATTGTTTCCAGACTTACATCAGAACGAGCTCGCAAATAGTATTTTTCAAAAATGCCTGGAATAACTTTGCCTGATATGCGGTGTGACTGGTCAAGTTCAACCAAATGCTCAGTGATTAGCCCCTTAAACGTTTTTGTGTGGCCACATTCTAAGCCTCATTACTCAAGAAAGTATGTGGAAAATAAAGCGAAATTAGTCATTTGTAAGTTATAGGCGCAAGGAATTTTCAGATTGTCCCACGAAAGTTAACAATTTCTTGCAACAACAACAACAAAATAACTAATGATTACATTTTAGTGATACATTGACTTTACTTAACAGAATCATTGCCGGTTCCTAAGTAAACTGAAAAGTACTGTTGTACTGATGCTATATGTTTCCTTCAAGCAATGAAATGAAAATAATGTACAAGTTTGAATGATGTAAATTCCATGTTTTCATGTTTTTGTTCATGTTCATAGGTCTGCAGCAGGTCCTGGGCTCCACTCCTGCTTTTCGGTGCAGCCCAGTTCTAGCTGTGGATGGGCCTCTGGGGCTCTGGTAGGGAGCGGTCCGGTGGGGTAGGGGAGCGGGGATTGATGGTGATTGCTTTAGCATGTGAGGCTGCAGGGGAGGACACTGCTTTAGACAGCCTGCCTGGACTGAGGTTAGCTAAGGTGAGAGGCAGAGAGGCAAGACGCTTTGTCTGGCGCTGTGCCCACCTGCAAATAAAGTCATACTTACACAGGACTTTCAGGTTCAGCCTCGTCCAGGGGTTTTTGTTGAACGTTTTTGTAAGTCTTTTGGCTGCATTTCTGCTATACACACTTACAGGTCGACGGTGCCAAAAAGGGTTCTTTGGAGCAATGCCATAGAAGAACCACTTTTGGTTCCCTGAAGAACCTTTCGAAGGCGTGATCCTGCAACATTCTAGCATGGGGAAAATTACATTTTCTTCTCTTCTTAAAAAAAAAACTAACACATTTACACAAATTAACCTGTTCAGCCTATGGAATTTGGGCCCACCTAGTCACCCTGAAGTTATAAGGAGTGGTTCAGCTTGGACTATCTTTTAAATGAGGCAGCATTCAGCCAGTCAGCACAGAAGTCACTCATGTGGGTCTTAAATAATTTAATAAAACATTAAAGAGTGTCAAAAACAGTTGACTAAGTGATAAAGAAATGTTAGAAAAGAGTAATATAAAACATAATTGATGATTTTTGGTACATGAGGCCTGACTAACACCGTAAGTGGACTACAAAAAAATATATAGAAGAAAAATGTAGGATATGAGCCCTTCCAAGTTTAAGCAACATCCAAATAAATTAAAAGCTTTATACCAATTAGGTGTTTTGCTAGAACAATACACCCGAGCCAAGAACGATTTCATGTTTAAGGGTGTATGTTTGAGTGCTCTAGAGGTTTTTTAATTATTATTATAGGATACGTCCCTTCTCGAGTGTGTACAGGTGTTGACTTCAGCAAACGAACCTGTGTTTGAAAGCAGAAAAGAGCATTTTTTCATTTCACTTATTAACAAAAAAGTGACACGAACATGCACATCAGCTTGAGTTTATGCGTGTAGCCTTTTTGTACTGCGTTCAAATTGTGTAGCTCTATGCCCGCTCTGCATCTTTCACAACAACAGCAACACACTCACACACCATTAGACTCTATTATACACGACTGAACCAATGCCAGTGATTCCATTCATTTAATTGACTAACGCCTCAAGCCTGTCCAAATCATTTTTCCCACAATGCACTGCTCCTGATTATTCATAATTGGCTCATATTTTGTAGTCGCTGTAGTTGCTGATAATGATGATAAAACACACAGTTTCAGTGTTTTGGAAGTCGACAGGATTGACAAACCACCCTTCTCTGATTTTAGACATAAACTCCTCTCATATCAGTTTTATCTGCTTCGAGAGCCAGAATAAGTTCTACACTCTTCTTTAAAAAAATATTAATAATTTAGAATGTGTTTGACATTGGGTTGAGCAATGCCGAAAAAAGTAGATATGGTAGTGCATCTGAAAAAATGTTGTTTTTTCTTGGCAGTTGCTGGTTTTTCTTGGCATTTTTGACAAAGTGCTTGACAAAGATGCATATAAGCATCCTTCACATCTCTGCAACAAATAAAATGAAATGACTCTCTCACTGTTTACAGCAAGAGCCTTAGTTGTAGCACCTAACCTGCTGTGTGGAGGTGCCTGGCTTGCTCTTACTGTGAGTTATTCACACTTTAAAATAATGTTATATTAAAACCACCAATAAGTTGCTTAAAATAAATGGTGTGAATTATTTAATCATTACTCATGACACAAAACCATAACTTGAAACAATTTTATAGTATAAAAACAGGCTTCTGAATGAAATATCTGTCTGGTTGTCAAAATGCACAGATAACGTTGCTATGGGAATAAACAAACATGAAATTTTACCCACCATTAAACTGTGTCCTGCCTTCTCCTGCAGTACACTGAGCAACCATAACATTAAAACTACCCGTCTAATTTTGTATAGGTCCATCTTTTTCCACCCAGACAGCTCTGACCTATTAAGGCAAGGACTCCACGAGACCTCTAAAGGTGTGCTGTGGTATCTGGCACCAATATTTTAATAGCATTTTCTTTAAATCCTTTTTATTGCTAAGTGGGGCCTCCATAGATCGGACAAGATTGTCCTGCACATCCCACAGATAATTGATTGGGTTGAGATCTGGGGAATATTGAGACCAAACCATTCCTGAACGTACAGGCCACTGCCATTAGAGAGGACTGTTGCCATGAAGGGGTATACTTGGTATGACACCGCGCTTAGGTTTGTAGTACATTTCAAGGTAACATCTATATGAGTTTCCTAGCAGAACATTTCTCAGAGCATCACACTGCCTCCACAAGTTTTCCTTGGAGCCGCCTCTTTTGACAGGCACTTTTCTCTGTGAACACTGGTCACAGCCCCATATGCGGTAAGCTCTGCACTGTGTATTCTGCCAGCACTAACCTTTTTCAGCTATTTGTGCCACAGAAGCTCTTTTGAGCGACTGGACCAGATGGACTAACCGTCATTCCCCACATGCATCAATGATCTTTGGGTGCCCCTGACCCTGCCGCCAGTTGACAGTTGTCCTTTCTTGGACCACTTTTGGTAGGTACTAACCACTGCATACCAGTACGACCTGCTGTTTTGGAGAGGCTCTGACCCAGTCGTCTAGTATCCCTGCCATGCAAGAAAGAAGAAGATAATCATAATATTTCAATATCAGTAGTAACCAGTTACTAACTAAAGCATTAACACATTTTGCCTTTTCAGCTTGGAGAGCTTATGGCAGCGCTGACACCGCTTTGAGCAACACTATATAAATTGCATTTATGTTACATACTCATATGTCTATAATTTTATAGCTTTTAAATGCCCAGCACTGATGGAAGTCCATATCAGTTACACATTACATCAGTTGAAACATTATATTAATTTTGTATAGAAGGGAATGGGAGGACAATGCACTTTGTTTGAAATATTTACCCCAGCCTCTCCATGTGCCCGGTGGTGTACACAATAAATGGTCATACAAGTCCCTTTGATCTCTCTAACAAGAGGGAATTCCTCTAAATCATTTTACTGAGTTGTCTGTGTACTGCGTGCTCTGTAGTGTCCTCGGTTAAGCTCATAAAATTGAAAAACAAGTCCCCAGGTCATTTAGTTCTGCTTGACCTGAAAACCTAAGTGATTCCCATTCCTGTACCAATTTTAGGCTGCGTCTCAAGAGTCAGGTTAGAGTCGCAGTTTGTGTCTGTTTAGCCTATAGAGTGTGCAAGCTGAGCAATGTGCCAGAGATATGTGTCTACAAAGCTACTTCTGCTTCGTTACTCCATGAAAGAGATTCCTCTCTGCTGCAAGCCTGTTTCCTAGTCAGGATTCAAAGCTTTTTGCCAAAGTAGAAGCGCAACATGCTATCAGGAGACAAAGTCATGCATAACATTCATAAAAGTCGCCGTTTCGGAACTGTTCAAACACCCGAGCCTTAGTAACCCAACATCGCCCAGGCATTGACATGCCTCTGATAACATTAATCAGGGTTGTGAAATAAACATGACGAAATTAAGCCCTATGTTCCACCATAGCTTTGCCACCACATGCCACTCCATTCTATTCCACAACTCAAATCCCAAAGTTCCCTGGTGACATTCCGCCTTCTGTGAGAAGAAGAAATGTCTGCCTTCATCTGCCTTCACGCACACAAACTCTCCACTGCAGTTGCAGCTTATAATCCACCTGCCAGAACAAGGCCGACATTACAATGGAGAGTAATGGGGTGGGGTTTTTTGGGGGGGTGGGGGTTGAAGCCCGCGTAAGATACCGCTCGGGGTTTGGCGCTAATCTGAATATGCAAGACGAGAGACAGAGAGTGGCACGGCTGCCAATTTGACAGATGGACAATTAATCTGAGCTAAGATGGCATCTTGGCCTGAATACGAATTGCGGGATAGAGCGTTGGACCTGAGGAGAACGAACAGTCAGGTTTCTCAGAGAAACACAGCCCAGCCTTTGCAAAATGAGTCAGACTAATGGGAGGCCATGGCTGTTCATCCATATGGGTAACCCTAATCATTTCTTGGAGTGGGGAGAGTAATAATCACATTATTATTAAATATGGGGTGGCACAGACAATGTGTTTCGCCCATTCCTGTTCCAATATTGCTTGAAGGTTTAAGCGCAACATATTGGCACTCTTAAAAACAACGGTGCCAAAAAGGGGGTTTTTTTGCTTCAAAAGGGTTCTTTGAAGCAATGCCATGGAAGAACCACTTTTGGTTCCCCAAAGAACCTCAGATAATGGTTCTTTTAAAAATGATGTTTGTAAATGTAACTGTGTGTGTGTGTGTGTGTGTGTGTGTGTGTGTGTGAATAATCTTTTTTAGTTTAAAGAACTTCCACATAATGTGAAGGCCCTGTAGTTTTTTGGCAAAAAGTTTAAAAAACATATTTTGACTTGTGACAATAGCTTTTATTGCAATAATTTTTAAAACTAAACCAGAGGTTCTCCATTAAAGAGTGGAACCATTTAACCAGGCAAAAACCATTTAAGTATTCAAATAGTACGTTGACTATTTATTAGTTATTTGGCTATTTATTTGTTATTACTTTACGAGAGAATCCCTTAAGAACCCTCTTTTTTATAGGTGTACCCCGTAAAAGATATTTTCGACAATTGTACATCCAAGCCTGGAACCATTTAGGAAATCCGTATAAAAAAGGTTAGAAGAATTTCAATTGTTCTTTGCGTTGTCTTGGGTCTACTTATAACCATTTCCTCTACTAAAGAACTCTTAATGAATCCCTCTTTTAAAGGTGTACTGGTTAAAACTCTTACCTAAAATTGTGCATTGAAAGGAAGAACGGTTTAGGAACCTTTATTTTTAAGCGTGCGCTTTGAAATGTTACTGTCTGTGTGCAATAAAATAGCACAATGTATTTATCACTAGACTGAACTCACTGGAGTTAAAAACATGTTACAAGCTTTAATGACCTCAATCTGCAAAGTCCTTCAAGCTAAACATAGCACCAGCTATTGCTGACATGACCACAGCAACTACTCTAAAATAAGAGAATGAGTCAAATTAACAAAATCCGCTAATTAAATACAGAGATGGTACGCTCTCAAGAATATTATTTTAGATGAAGAGATGCAATGTCCCGGTCAATTATGTCTGGGGGTCTTAACAAGCTGTCACACAATCAGAACCCAGCAACCAGCACAAAGATCACTGTAAAATGGTTGAACAAGTATCACTCTAAACACACTCTCCAACAGTTAAGATAATCTTGACATTGCAGTGCTTTCCAGAAACCGAGCCTCGTTCACTAAATGCATTCACAAAGCCTAGTCTCAAATTCATTCATCAGAGGGATGAGCCCCCACTCTCCCTCCCCCCAAACTGTTATTTTGAAGTCCAAAGGACATTTGAATGGCCTAGCTGAAGTGAAGTGCTGTAAACTGTGGAGTGTCTCTCGTCTAGCACTCAAACAAAGCTGCACTCGCTCTCCTCCCCACAGGTGTTCGTTGGAGTGCGTTGCTGTTCATGAAGGCTCTTGCCTAATTAGTCTGTTTATGCTGAGCCATTTATCATGGCAATAAGGCCCAGGGCCTTAAGGTAGGCCCACCTCGCTCTATTCAACAGCACTATCAGATAAATCTCAGCCTGGGAAATAAAGTCAGCATGGTCTCTCATGTTACTGAATACAGCAATAGAAATGAAGTATGAATATGGATAGAGTTGAGCCTGGTTGAGTATTTAGTGAGTTCATAAAATCTAACTAAACATAAAATGCAATTTGAAAATGCAATTGGCTGCATCTGAAACCGCACATTTCTGTACGTTACATATTACTTATGTGAGTGCACTGCAGCTGGCCGTTTTGTTTACGTGCTATGCATGCATTCAACCC
>JBBPCX010000011.1:15673283-15696892 GCA_037974365.1 Hydrocynus forskahlii
TCGGAGCGGGAGGGGGGGAGGGGGGCCCTTGCAATCTCCTTGCCCCGGGGCCCAGACCCACCTTAATCCGGGCCTGCTGTAAACCATACACAGCAGAGATTATTAATTTTAATCTAAGAGACATAGCTTATTGGGAGAGGGTAATTTGTATTAATATGTTATTAATACAAATGTTCTTGTGCATGTAATCTAAATTGTGCATGTGAACTAAACAATACACTGAAGGTCTCAGAGTGTCCAGGTGACCTTTCTTAAAAGTGAATTCAGCTACTGGCACTTACAATTGACTTATTCTCCTCAGAGAAGAACTGCCAATGGAACAGGTTTCTCTGAACCAGCCACACTTGAGCCTAAGGTCACAGTGTCCAGAGTTCCCAAGCACTGACCAATAGAGTAATGCAACTGTGATTTCTGGAGTTCCATCCGGTACCTTTGGGTTAAGTTGGAGTGGTGTCTGTGAGCCATCCAACATGAGTGACCTCATTAATGCATGTGTGAATGCAATCAGATCCTCACAGCAATATTCCAACATCTAGTTAGTGCAGTGAAGAGAGGACAAACTCAGCACTGATTTCAGAAAAAGCACTGGATGGGCAGGCCTCTAAAACTTTTGGACATAATGTAGGATCAAGTGCTGCAGTTTCTGAACTGATGCATATAAAACAAATTACTGGAACATATCCACAGTTCTCAAAACATACATAAAAGTATTCCCGTTAACGTATCTACACCTTTGGTGTCCATTTCAAACGGGCCTTGCTTATCAATTACAGGCGAATGTTCGGGGGATGAAATCACCGCGAAGCTGCAGGCGCAGGTGTTGAATCCGAATTTTTTGTTGCTAATTAGTGATTTGTTCCTCAGATTTGACAAAAGGATTATTCTCACTTGCCCTGCTGTTAATCAGAACTTTCAAAGCATATTTTTACTCCAAATTCTAGGTTGTTTTTTTTCCCCCAGAACCTTAATCTCGCCATCCAGATGGTCTAAGTCTCTTTCTGATATAATTGGCTATAAATCTGGTGTGAGTTACAGCCTAACACATTGCAAAGACAGGTGCACATTTCTTTCCCTTTTTTTAAACGTTTTTTTTTTTTCATCTAAGTGGCCTACGCTTTCTGAGAAGCTACCATCATCCCACATGTCCACTGTGAAAAAAGGGGAGATGAGGAGGTGGGAGAGAAAAAAAAGCCATTCTTTCTCCTACACTTCAGCGAAGTTCCGACCTTGCATGAGGGAATTCTCAGCGGCTCGCGGGACGGGCACGTGTGTGTCCTCGTCTGGTTCACGCTAGCGTGTTACAGCATGAGCGTTTTCGGCGTTTTTCATCATCATATCTGATAGCATATGTCAGGAATTCGGGAGGGAGCAGACTAGAGAGAGCAGAGGCGCGCAGACAGCACTTTTGAAGCCACTGCCACGTTTGGAGGGAAGGTACCGGAGGGGAGAGAAAAAAAAGAAAGAGAGAAAAGAGGCAAGCTCGCACGTGGACACGGCTGTTTGAAAGAGATCGGGAAAAGGGGGGAATAGCTCCAGGGGACGGAGAACATCAAGCTCGACCCTGGGACTTTCTCTCTCTTTTTCTCTGTCTTCTTACCGTGTGTGTGATTCAACATAGGAGCCATCTGGCTCTCTCTCTCTCTCTCTCTCTCTTTCCCACTCAACATATTGTCACTCCATCCCCCCATCCCTCCATCCCACTCACACACAGCTCTCGCCAATCTGTCCTCTACCTATGCCAGCCGGGTATGAGTGTATTTGGATATGTATGTATGTATGGGTGTGTGTTTGTGTGTGTGTGTGTGTGTCCGTTTGTGTGCATCAGAGAGGAACTAATGGTGCATCTACTCTGTCCTCATCAACTCATAAAGTCGCAAAATTATCACGTCACCAAGTTGCTTGTATTCGGCTGGTCATTCCCAGCTGGTAAACCGATCATGTGAACAAAATGTTAATCTACTGTAGAGGATCAGTAGACCTGCAATAAACTGTTGGCATCAGGCCCACATAAGAAGTTCAAGCTTTTTCTCTCCATGGGGAAAAATGAAGGATGGTTTGAATGTCACTACTGCAGCGCCTGTGGTAAATGTTGCACATCCATTAGGTTTTTTCCTGTCTCCATTTTCCCAGAATCCCATCAAATCCTCAGAATTTTAAGGAACCACAATCAGCAGAATGTTTACACCTTACTTATTATTGTTATTTAAGATTATTTACACCTTACACCTTATTTATGCCTTAACCTATTTAAGTAGGCTGTAAAAAAAAACCCCACACTGAATATTTGTTATAAGAATAAAAATATCCTGCTGCTTCTAGGTCAGCGTTGTTGTTGTTGTTGTTCTCTGGCCCATGACATTAAATTGGTATGAATTTGCTGTAGAGCATAAAGTGCTTGTTTCCTAAACATATCTGCTTCTCTAAACACCCAGCAGCAGACGTATCTGCTGTCTGCAAATAAATTTAGTTAAATGAATAAAAATTACGATCCAGCCAGTCGTGCAGTCAACAATCCATGGCCTTGCTAAATATCAGGTAAAACCAAGGTAAGGAAGCTTTATTCAGCAATCTGGACTGTGCTGTCTTAGCTCTGTTTTTCAGCTTTCCGCTCCTTATCCCTTGTGAAGCTGAAGTTGAATAACAGTTTCTTTTAAATGTATTTATCTTTTTTCAAGTTTGAGCCACATCTGCTGGCCAAAATGTTTCGTTTTACCTCAAGTACAACCATTCGATGTCCTAATGTGCCCTGCAACGTCCATATGTCAAATGGACAATGTCATTTGGCAGTATCCACTTTTCAAAATGTTCAAAACAGACATGGAATTTCACAGTAGATAAAAATCGTCTGCTTTGGCTGTAGTAGCATAACACCCGAATAGCTGTTGTCATTATAGTGTTGCACAGTAGGTGCACTGGCGACTATGGAGATTGTTACAGTGACAGTGAATAAATCTGCCTTAACAACAGAGCCATATTAGTTGATGATCACAATTGTAAAAGGATAAATATATAGAAAAATAGAAAAATATGTATTTGTATTATTATGTTATTATAATTGTAGAAATATACAGTGTCAATGACAGATTATATAAAATGATGTGTTTTTACACCTCTAAAGGCTATTTTGTCAGTGCCAGGCCCTATTAATCCACACACAGCATAAGACAGACAGAGATGCTCCACCGAACAGCTTTTAAATGCTCCCAATTGTCCTTTTTTCCTCTTTAATTGCAGGATTTGCTCTCTGAGCACCAAAAAGTGAGAGAAGACCCCATGCAGGAATCATACAGAGGTGTGGGGGAGAGGTGGGGTGATTCTCAATAGCACCACCCACTGGGGGAAAACCCCTCTCCTGTCTGTACATGAAAGAGTGTGTGAAATGTGTGTGAAGTGCTCAGAGACGTCTTAACATGCTCAAAGTGTGTGTGTGTGTGTGTGTGTGTGTGTGTGTGTGTGTGTGTGCGCTCTCGTCAACTAGCTTGACCTTTGCCAACATGACTAGTTGCTTTAATTCTGTATGGCTCATTACAGCTGAGATTTTTGGAAATTGATTCGATTTGGAGATTACAGCTTTGCAGTGAAAGGTGCTGTTGAGCTTTATGGCTTTTTTGTTACAAAAGAAAACAATACTCCAATCCTTCAGCGGATTTATTTTTTTTCTCTTCCCCCCCCCCCCAAACAGAACAGACCAAATGTTGTGGTCACACTCCAGGTTGAACATATTCAGTACAAAAACCTCTCTCACAGGGATTAAACACCTTCAAAGGCCACGAGGGTCTGACCACGGCGGTGATGTGGCACAGGTCAGAATACGTGAATGAAACAGGGGCTTCGCGCCGGGGCTTCGCTCTCACTGGGCCAGAGAGCAAATGTGCACTGCTCAGCGATTCATTTCTTCCCTTCTCTCTTTTTCTCACTCGCTCTCTCTGTCTCTCTCTCTCACACACACTCTCACCCTCTGTCTCTCTCTCCTCAACCCATATACACCCTCCCTCCCTTCCTCCACTCCCCCGCCTCTCACTTGAGGAAAATCAGTGTGTAATGAATGGCCAATCAAAACAGACAGGGACACTGGCAGAGTGGAAAATAACCAATCAAATGTAAGTGTTTCATCTGGCCCCCTGCACCAGGTCAGCCATATGGGCACACCATGCCACCTTCTGCTTGTGTGTGTGTGTGTGTGTGTGTGTGAAGGAGAGAGAGACACCAGCAGCTGTGTTGAGATGAAAGCAGCTCACAACAGACAGGTTATGCCAGCCAGGTTATGCTGGTGGGATGTAATGTATGGATGTTCTTACACTATACCTCCTTTGAGTAAAAACATCACTCAGAAATGTACATTTGCTGGTCTGTCATAACAACAGATGGATGGAGGGATGAATGGACAGTTAGTTAGCGAGATGAGTCATTATATTTTTATGAGTCATTATAGAAATACCTTAGCTTGGCTTTTAATTGAGCCCAAAAAGCCAATTGCCTGTTTCCATTGCATAAAGATCTCTTTAAAAACCAAAAAAACAAAAGCACAACACAAAACAAATACCTTTTACTGTGGGAGTCCAACATCATAACTGAAGCTGCAGCTTTTACTCTCCATCTTCTTTGAATCATACGGTGTTTGAAGTGCACCCACATGGAAGACACATTTTTATGATTTTTATGACATTTTTCAGGTTGCATCTGCTTTGCTCTTCAGTAGCCGGTGCTCAACACGAGGAGCACGTTCAGTAAAACAGAAGAAAGTTTAAACACAGAGACTCACTCATTTCCACTCACAGAAATATCTACAGCTTTGTAAAAAAAAAAATAACATACATATAAGTGAATCCTTAAATAGCAAAATAAATGCAATCATTTTACAATCAGTCAACAGAAAAAAAAGTTTAATAATGGTTTGCAGTTTAAATGTTTGTATTGCATTAACTGGACTTATAAAATAGGGAGCACAGGTGGTCTTAAATTGTCTAGACTTTTCACCTGTTCTGTTCTGAATTTTATTATTTTTGAAAAACATGATGTCAAACATCAATGGGTTAAAAGAAATGTAAACATAAATTTGACCGAACATTATTTAAAAGTGAAACATCCACACCTAAAATGAAATCACTCCGTTGCTGGTTTTAGTCATTTTTCTCTTATTCAGTTTCTGTTATTTAGGAAAGGCATGTAACTGAGTGGAGTATGTTGTTTCAGTGAAATATAGTGGGTTGTTCACAAGTGTTTGGTCACAGGAACCTTACTGTGTTTTTCTCAACACTTTTCCCATTAGCTCCTGGTATCCTTTATTTGCATTTTGTTTTGTTTGTTTTCCTCGTACTGTTGATGTTCTTTATCCTCCGGGCCTTCCTTCCTTTGTTCGTGCGTGTTTTTATATTTCATACTTTTTTGGTTCGCTGCCTGGACTCTATATAGACGATTTAAATGTACGAGTGAGTTACCATGTTCCCTGCAGCTGAACCTGATCCTACAAAAGCTGAACGGGACAGTAATAACTTCATTAAATTATGTATATTGAACATAAGCTTATTAACTTGCACTGCTTCTTCTACTTTGATTAGTTGAACAGAACCACATTGAGTTAAAGGATGGAATTATTCATAATACAACCAGTCGAGTTAATTAAAGTGTACGCCAATCTTTTTTAAATGAACTAATTGAATTCTCTGAGTACATATTCAAGTAGGAAGTTACTGAACATGGTTGTGTGAAAACGCTCGACATTTGTGAGTAAATCCAACATTTTCTGAGTACATATGAGAAATATGTTTAGATTTGTTCACCTCTGTGTTTCATTTTTTGGAAATGGTGTGCGCATTCAAATATAATCAATTCCATGCATCGCTACTTTTCGAGCTTGATGGGACTTGGAAAAGCAACTTTAATTTTCAAACCCCAAACAATCATGACTTATGAAAGTCATACCATTATTGTTTATTTGATAGCCATAACAAGAAAGCAGAAATTCCAGATGACAGGAAAGTAGAGGCTGCCCAGTTTGTAAAGCCGGCCAGCTGTACTTTTCCCTTCCTGTAATACAACTTAATATATGTTTTATTTGGATTGTTCTGGGCTGTCGTTATGAAGGCCTTGAAGGGCCTAATGGAACTTCCATGTTTGGCACAGGCAGAACATCAGAATTGTATAAAATGGTAGGAATGCAATTTATACCATACTTCCAATGTTAGCATTTCACTTTAAAAAGCTGTGTGCGTGTGCAGATGGGAGTGTGAGTCCTGGGTGGGAGTGTGGTGTTGTGGGGAGGAGGGGGGGGTGGTTGTTAGCAGATCTCTCTTCTTCCTCTTCTGCATTTTTTATTCATTTTACACTCGTCTAACCTCATTCTTCCATCCCCTGCAGAGTCAGATAGGCTAATCGCCTGGTGCCAGCACTTTCCTTAATGTCACCGGCCACTGAGCTGGGACCTGCTACCCACTCTGCTCTCCACTGTTAATGCCACACTGTCTGTGCACCGCGAGTGAAGTTGCCCAGCAATGATGACATTCTGGATGTTGCAGAAGTTGCCAGGGATGGCACAATGCTGTTAATATCATTCCAGAGGTTTATTGATTAGACTACCTAAGCGTTAGCAGTACCCTCCTCACGGCACATGAAGCTCAGAAACGGAAGATGACGTCTTGGCACTAAATATGATGCCAAAGTAATGGTTTGAACAGTGGTTTCCTGTCATTGAAAGCGGAGCCTTGATATCAGTCAGAGCGCTGGTGGCACCCTGGCACTCACTTCTGAGGAAACAGTAACAGTCACAGTAACAGACAAACAAACAACTCAGTCCATGTCATCTCCGACTGTAAAATCTTCATAGGATGTAAGACGCACACTTTTAAAAGTAAAAGGGTCCCAAAGGAGGGACGTTCAGTTCCCTTACAAAACTTTCCAAAGTAGTCAGCGTTTTTAACCTTAAAGAGTCATTTGCAAATGAGATGTGTGAGTGTGAAGAACCTTTCTGTTGTTTATAGAAGCTCTACATAACGTACAGCTTCTATACCAGTTAAAAGTATTTCCAACATCTAAAGCAAGAATCTGTTAAGTGTGCAGTTTGTGTTGTCAAATGGTGCAAATAAGCAAAAAAAAAAATGAAATACATTTGAATTATGAGATTTTCTTATAGCAGTAACGATGTATTTATTCCACTTCTGTTCGCCCAAAAAGATTTAAGATTTACCTTTGGGCAAACACTCAGTCAAGTCAAGACATTGCCACAAAGAGCTTTACAGAAATCTGAATCCAACCCTCAGGGCACAAAGCACAGATGACAATGGTGAGGGCCTTAGTTTGGGCTGATAGTGGACCAAGTAATCACAGATTCCAGCAAGTATTAAAATAATGATCATCTATACATTAATTAGCTGAGGCTTTCAGTCTCCTCAGCAGGACACGGGAGTGAGCATGCAGGTGAGGTTTTCCGTTTTCAAACAGAGCAGGAGGGTCAGAGGCACCATTAGAGACTAATGAACTCTGTGAGGCCGTGAGGATCCACTGTTACAGTGAAGTGAAGAGACCTCCTATGGTCAGGAATTTTTCCAGTAACCAACCCCCAAGAAATTATTGTCTAAGTATATAAAGACTTTTTTAAAGTTTTATTGCTATTTTACGCATACGTTACAGCCTTGAGCAGGATTTTCCCCGCCCAACCCTGTAAACCTCACCACGACAAGATTCCCATAGTTACACGCACCAAGATCCCCCCCCACACCCCCGCAACCAAACATACACCCTCACCCACACAGCACCCTCTCAGCCCTCCCCTCTGTGCGAACGCACTCTCATCTTAATGAGCGTAGAATTGGAAATCAGGCCTGATTGTTTTTGGAGCGTTTGCCTGAAGGCACGTTAGCGCTGCATGGAGGAGCCAAGCCCTGAGAAGTCATACGTTTTTTTCTCTCCTTTCATTGTGAGGAGATCAGGCTTCCACAAAGACCTCGTTAGCTGTTGTGTATGTGTGTGCGTGCGTGTGTGCGTCCCAACCTCTTACCTCTTTACCAAACGGCAGCTGATTATGAATAGGGGGCTGGGGCAGTAATTCAAGAGCTCTTTTGGAGAAGAGACACAGTACAGGAGGCTTTTGGAGATGCGGGGAGTTGATGTTTTAGTGCTTGTCCATCTGCCGTGATCCAGCAGCACATGCTATACAACATAAAGTTAAAGCCGGTCTGCAGCACGAAGACTGCGTTCAGTGAAAGTGTTAAGTGTAATGGCCCAGAAATGGGTTATATTAGCGTGTTTGGTTAGAGGGAGACCATCTGTATCCTATCAGGAGCACATACAAAAAAGCTGGGTTAGAAATGTGTAAGAGCTCTGTTTCTCACCCACTGTAAAAGGATTGGGAAAGAGAGAGAGACAGAGAGAGAGAGAACAAGTAAAAGCGAATACAGAGAGAGAGAGAGAGGGAGAGGACGAGAGAAAGAGAACAAGTAAGAGGGAATACAGAGAGAGGGAGAGGAAGACAGAAAGAGCAGAGAGAGAGAGAGAAAGAGGAAGACAGAGGGAGAAAGGAGACTAGAGAATGAGAAGGAATGACCAAGAGGGACGGAGGGAATGGTTGAACAAGTATAACAGTACAGAAAGAAAGCGCGGAGAACAAGAGAAAAATAAACACAGAAAGAGAGATGAAAGAACGAAATGAGAAGAGGGAGCGAGGGAAAAAGAAAAAGAACGAGAGGGTTAAAGAGAGAGAGAGAGAGAGAGAGAGAGAGAGAGAGAGAAAGAAAGAAAGAGAAAGCAAGAGAGAGATGGTCAGATTTATGCCCATGTCAGCTTTTGTCCTTTGCTGCCCTTGAGAAGTGCTCAGGCACACAGTCAGCATCTTCCCCAGCGCGGCCCAGGATCCACACGTCAATGTGCCAGAACCCGAGCTCACACTGCGAGCATCAGCAGCTCAGTGTGAGGCTGGGGCTCTACCTGTAACACACAACACTGGAAAAACACAAGGAGAGGCAGAAAGGGAAAGAAAAGTCCAATGAAGGTGTGAGGGAGATTAATAGCTGAGATACAGTGAATAAATACTTCCACCCAACAGCCAGTATTACAGAGCAGAAACACACATTATCGAAATAATCCTGCATGTTTCAGCCTAAACTCTTTAGCATGCTCCCTGACCTCTGTTAGAGGAGCAACTGGAGTCCACGGACCCTGGCGATCAGTCCTGTGCTGTAAAACTCTACTTTTTTTTAAATCACTCCCATTAAATTTTGTTTAAAATAAAGTAGCAAGTGATTCATTCCAAGTATGCGATTTCTCATATTACCAGGTTTGGGTCTACACTGGCCACTGAGTGGCCATTCTCTATTAAACCTCTGTGTCCTGATGGAAATGTTCTGAGGGAACAGGCTATATCAGAGCTGTCCAGAAGAGGGCAGTCCCCATCTCCACAAACTCACACACACTTGTCACGGCTTTTCCCAGCTCCGGCCGGACTGCAGCTCTCTTTAGTGTGTGAGAGAGAATTTAACTGCAAACAAATGAAGCCGAGGCACTGATCTGGGGCCGGCCGTCTCTCCTCCCTTCAAAACCATTCCCCCATCATTTCAGCACGGCTGCTGTGCGCAGTCATTTGAGGCACGTGATTTATTTGGTGATAATGTTATAGGGTCTGCAGACGTTTTATTTTTTAGGAGATGGTATTTATTAAAACCAGGGACGGTTTGAGAATAACAAAAAATCTTTCCATGCTGTGGTGAAGGGTTCGGAGTGTTCAGTGCTGTCAGCCTGTGAAGCTTGTCTGGTAACTGAAGCCCTAACAACAACATAGTTTATTTATGTGTTTGTTTATTTACGTATTTAGTCTGGGAATGGCAGGAGTAAGTGCACTCACTTGTGTAAAGACCGCAGGGTTCAAAATGTTGATGTAGGCCAATGGGCCAGTTTCTTTAGATGAGCTCAAATTATCCCTTTTACAGTCATTTTATTTTAGGACTGGACGAGTCCTGCTCTGAATAGAGGCCTTATGGATTCCTGTTACAGCAATTAAACAGATATTAAATGGGTTGAAGCCATTTGGTCTGTAGCTTGAGCTTCTTCCTCTGAGGTCCTCTAAAATATAGAGCTTTCATTTGTGATGCGTTTCAGAATCAGAGATCAGAGTAAGATCATAGCACAACTGATTAGGGAGCAATCAGCTAAATTATCATTGGATATGTATATATATATATATATATATATGGGTTTGTGGGTAGCCAAATCAACACGCGAAAAGTTTTGTCTTGTACTTCAAACCATTCCTCAACAAATAGTTAATCCTGGTCTAATCTCTTCCCCAGTTAAGCGATAGACACACACCCAGCCATCCACATGATGTAAAAGAAAATGTGATTCATCAAACCTTCTTCTCTTTCTCCATGGTCCAGTTCTGATGCTCACATGCCCACTGCTGGTGCTCTTGGTGGACAGGAGTAAACACAGGCACTCTGACTGGTCTGCTGCTACAGGTGCTCTTCTGAAAGATCCAAACAGTATAGCCTTCGCTCCCCACGTGCAGCAATGACCCTGTCACTGGTTCACCGGTTGTCCACTTTTGATAGGTACTAACCACTGCATACTGGGAACAGCCCACGAGACCTGCTGTTTTGGAGATGCTCTGACTCAGTCATCTAGTTATCACAGTTTGGCAAAGTCTCTCAGACCCTCAGGTTTGCTCGCGTTTTTCAGCTTCCGACACATCAGCTTTAAGAACTGACTATTCGCGTGCTGACTAATATATACCATCCTTTGACATCCCATGCCATTTTTATGAGAAAATCCATGTTTTTCTCTTCAGCGCTTCAGTGGTATTCACTGGTTTTAATGTTGTGGCTGTACAGGCTATTGTACAAAAGTCATAGGTGCATATGCAAATAGCAGATTTTTTTAGTGTGTCATAAAGTGTCTTTTTGGTAGTAAAGTTAATGTTAAAATACATGCAAACAAACAAGAAAGCAGGAAAAAGTAATAAGATCTGTTTGTAAAAAGTAGTTTTCTCCTCAATACCTCCAGCCATTGCTTGAATTTGTAATTTAATGAAGTACTGATTGAGTGAAACCAGGGTTCTGGCGGTAACTACAGGTAATACTACATCAGCTCAATTCTGTAATGTAAATGTAAATGTAATACTGGGCTTCCACAGGAAACACATTGACGTACTGTACATAAAATTACTGTTTACTGCATAACATATAAAGTTGTATTTACTATGTTTAGTTATAATAACGTGAAAACTATTATGTTCATAAGTATATATATTTCCCTAAATTTGTAGTGCTACCCACAGTCTATCTTCTGATTTGTACACACCATCTATACACCAACATTTTCTATAAGGCTAATGAATTTACAATGAAATTAACATGTTTCGAGAGCATATTTGGGGGCATATTTAGGGTTTACACTATAAAAGTAGGCATTTTAGGCATTTTTTTAACCACATCATAACAACTTGGTTTTTCACTATATGCGGGTGCTCTTGGAACGTAACCTCCGCGAAAAGCGGGTGGTTACTGTATGTATGTATATATATATATATTTATAGTGGTATTTTAAAGTTTGTGAATCCTATGAAATATTATAAATGTTAATTTATTTACTGAAGAAAATATTACATGAACCTCTGGGATTGTCAGTTAATTTAAAGGTGGAAACAGAGAGTGTTTTCAATCAATGGGAACTGGGGTCTGATCTTCACAACACATGTTTGTGGAAGTGTATGACATGAACAAAGGATGTTTCTGAGGACCCTAGAAATAGAGTTGCTGAAGCTCATCAGGCTGGAAAAGCTTGCACAAAGAGTTTGGACTCCAGTCCTCAGTCTGATGGCCTGTGCACAAATGGAATGGTAAAGCAACAAGGCATGTGATAATCCAGAAGTTCACAAAGGAAGCCTGGGGTTCTTCTAAGAAACGAAATGCCCCTTTCGCATTGGTTAATGTTAATGTCCACCATCAGGACAACACAGAACAATGATAGGTTGAATGGCAGGGTTGCAAGGAGAAAGCCTTAACCAGTTAGATAACCAGTGATGAAACAACAGTGTTTCATCACTGGTTATCTAACTGGTTAAGTTAAATGGTCTTTGCTCTCCTTGAATGATTCCTCCATAGGTCAGTGTGTGGAGCAGGGCTTTTTTACTCGTGATTAATCGCATGATTTTCTGCTATTAATCACACTGTTATGCACAAAATTCAATACATTCAAAAGTATTGTGCCCTTTTATTTTAAAAGTACTGCTATATGAACAAAACACTTTTAAACAAATAAGGAGCTTTTTAACAGCATTGTTCCCTTTAACACAGTCACACAGCTGCAGTTCAAATATTTCTGTTAATCTTAAACATTAATGTAATCAAATCAAATATAAAACCAAATTATTTGCCACTGCAGCGCATTTACGTTTTATCCAGTTTGTTACAGTAGAACAAGGTACCCTCAGAGTCCAGGGCATGGGGGGGCAGAAACATCATAGCCGGAAACCTGACTTTTTTCGGCAGGGTAGCATGAATCAATAGACTCTGCTGTCGATTTGTGCCATGGTAGTATTTTTCGACAAGGCAGCATGAATCATCAGAACACTGGCGCCCGCGGTCCAGAGCCACAATCAGAACAGTATATCAGGCACCTTCTGACCAATAGTAAGTTTATATTTATTCATCTGTTTTCCTTTTTTTTCTGAACAGGTACCAGGAGAAACACTTTTCTTTTATCAGGGAGCAGCAGAAGCAGTCTGTATTTTCAGTAGCGAGTATCCCTGTTAAAGTGAGGCGAAGCGGACAGCACAGTAAAATGAAATAAGAGTACTCTTCAAAATAAAATTTAAAAAGAAGTGCATAAACGCATGGTAAAATAATTGTCGGCATTAATTAAATAATGTATATATATACAGTTTTTTTTAACAGTTTTGAAGACCGTATGAAGACAGTATATAAGTATGTATATATAAGTATATAAGTAAATATGAAGAGTGTTGCTGCTGGTGGAATATAAGTGAGAAAAGTATAAATTAATTTTGGAACATGAAGTCACTGAATACATTTTGTATAAAATCAGTGAAAAACAATAGTGCTCGTTGTGTAAAGAGTTTTGAAAAAGAGCTTTCATTATTGGGAAACATGATTTAGCAACGATAAAAACTGTAATCTTCTTTCTTCAGCACACGACTAACAGGTGAGCACTGCAGTTTTTGAAAAGATGTTTTCATAATGTGTATGTTTTATGTATATGTTTTATTAATATGTTTTACTGATCTGGATGTTATGACACATTCAAAACCCAGCAGAAGACATGTTGAGTGCCATAGTACTGCTAATGGTACTGCTAACTCAGGTGAGAGTGGTGGACTAAAATCACCCAAACGTACATTAAAATATTTGAACAGATGCATCTGGCGTGAGAGGCTCTCTCCTGCCAGAACTCAGATCAAACACTGATGATACCCAGTTGTATCAGTGGAGATTCTTCTAAAACAGTAGCGTCACTCACAGCATGTGCATTCCTTAACTCTCACACTGTTGTTGATTATTTTTTCATAACGTTTCATGACAAATTAAGAAATGTAACAAGTACGTTAAATGTACATTATTTGTACTTACAGTACTGTGCAAAAGTCTTAGGCACCTGAGAAAATTATACTTTAAAGGTGTTTACTACTGGGCAATAGTGTCCAGCTACTGGCAAAGAACGAATATTACAATAAATGCAAATAACATTAAAACAGAAAATAGTGGTTTTATGTATGACAAAGTGTTCGTATCACCATTTCCGGACCTCTTTCCTTACGGGAACCTAGGATTACTTGTAGCTCCCATGAAATAAGTGGGCTGGCTCAGATATTTCATTATGTTAAATTAGGTGTGTTGGAATTATATAAATCAAAGCAATGAGGCAAAGAGCAGAAATCTGGAACCAAACCTGTGCTGTTTTAACGGTCACATAAAATATCAACTACTTAAAAAAGAGATACTTTTTATTGCTTTCTTGTTTGTTTGCATTTACTTGTGTTTTTGCTGGCAGAAAGAAACCAAACTGCTGATACAAATAACAATTAGTATAGATGACTTTTGCACAGTACTGCAAATTCCCTTTTCAAAAACATATAGCCACAAACCCATTTCACAGTCACAGTATAGTTAAAATCAGTCTTAAATGCTGCAGTTCTAGAGCTGTTTTGGATGGGACTTTGGATTTTGGCTTCAGATTTTGGACCAGTTCACTTCCAGCCAAGAAGACCTGCTGCTTTCTGTAATAATCCACACCTGAAGAATTTCTAGGGTGTTAAAAGTACGTCAATCCTCCCGCAGCCAGAAAAGCACAGAATGAAGATTATTGTTACGTTTAAGACTCGCATTTTTTTTATTGTGGGTTCCACTGAGACTATTTAAGTAGCTCTTAGTGCTTCTGTTTAGATTCCACTATCACCCCGCAACACCCCCCTTGATCAAGGGAAAAGGTCAAGGTCAGTGGGATTGGACCACCGGCAGCCCCTCCCCCATCCAGTAATGAATTCCCCAGGTCAGAATCCTGGGCTTTCCCTGTTAAGCTAAGCAATGATTACACCTGGAGGGTACAGAGAGAGCGAGGGAGAGGGCGCGAGCATGTGCGTGCGTGTGTATGTGTGCGTGCGCATGTGTGTGTTGAAATCAGTGGCAGGTGCAGCAGCAGATCAGGCCTCATTAGCAGCACCTTCTGCCACTACAGGCCTTCAGCAGATGGGGGTTCCGCCCTCATACGCTGCCTCACCTCATATGGCATAGTGTGTGTTTGTGTCTGTATATGTGTGTGTGAGTGTGTGTTTGTGTGTATGTGTGTGTGTTTGAAAGAGAGAGAGAGCAGGAGAGCATGCAGGGTGGGGGCATTAAAATGATCCTGTCTTTCAGCTTGTGGAGACGAAACTATGAGGTTTATCTTCTTCTTCTTTGTGTGTGTGTGTGTGTGTGTGTGTGTGTGTGTGGTTGATGTGATAGTAGTCAGTGCTATGGTATTCAAGCATAATGGCCATCAAGACTAAGGAGAAATGAGAGGGGTTCCTGTGCACACTGGCCAAGCACTGCATCCTTTTAACTGTGATGAAGGATCTCTATATCTGGTCAGAACATCCAGCTCCAAATGTTGCACTAGTGGTCTACATCCCAGGACAGTCCCTTCTTGTTTGAGATCGATCTTTGAAATACGTACAACTGTGCTAAAGTTGAACATCCTCAGTCACATTCTATGTCTTGATGATTTTTTCAAGTGAAAATAGCTTCTACAGAAGACACACATAACCGTGCTTGTTCAATCATTTTAGTGCAGTTGTAGTTTGTTTCCATGTATTCGCCTGGATTTAATGTACTTATTTCTCTTAGAACATCAACACAAGACCACTATGGTAAAGAGAACCTGCACCTCGTCATGCTAACAGTTTCTATCTCTTTCAGCAGGGAAACTTGCAAGATGTTACCCTCAGTTCAGTGAAGATGACAGTAAATATTACTGTAATGCCAGTAGACTTGTTTGATATGGGGCTTGTTTCCTATTTAGACTTTGACAAAGTTAGAGTGAACTTTAGCTGCTTGTATCACACTGCTGTCATTCAGCACCCACCTGTCTTACTGTTAGAGAGCTTGGTAGTGGCAATGCGTATGTGTGTGTGTGTGTGTGTGTGTGTGTGTGTGTGTGTGGTGGGCATTCCTCTGGGAACATAGCTCCTGCTTGATTAATGATGGTCGCATATGAATGAAGGCACTTGGACAATGAACACTTTGTGTGGAGTCCTCATGGCTCCCCCAAGGGGAGGTGTGTGTGTGTGTGTGTTGGGGGGGGGATATAATGGGCTTGCTGACTGGCATCTCGCTGGAGCCACCCCCACATGCTAACACACTCCATAGTCCCCTTCATGCCCACGCATGTGGCAGTTTTGAAGCTACAGACTTCATCAACCTATGCTAGATTTAACACCTACCTGCTATACTGTCTTCTGCTAAGCTGGACCGAGTCATTCAATTAAAAAATTCAAGTGATAGACTAATTTTGTAACATTTTTATAGATACAAATTTATTTGTTTTTTAATATTAGGAGTCAAAATTGACTGCATGCAAACTGAACACTCAGTACACCAGAAGTGTCGGAGGCCCTGTTTACACTTGGATAATCGGATCACTAGTGGACAAGCAAGACACCTCACCGTTTACACCTGTACCTAATATGCATCTCTAAGGTGTCTATTGGACCACATGTGTTCGAATTTCATTACTGCTTGCATCACTTCTACCAAATAGGGTTTTAATCTTACACAGACAATACAAAAATCTCTCCTCCCAATCTCAGGATTACAACACATATTATAAGACTGTGCTGCATCCCTTCATTATTTTAAACAGATTTACAGCTGCAGATATCACTGTATGATGGCAGTATAATGGTCAGTCATGAAGCACTTCATCGAACTTAATCTAAAACAGTAAAATTGGCAAATAACCCATCAAGTCTCATCCACACTTGCTGTTGTTGTCTTTGGCTTTACAGCTTCAAATGTTTCATTTTTTCTGATTTCATGATGCATTTTCTTCTGCATGTATTTTGATGCGACAATCTTGTCAGGGACACATCAGGAAGTGTTAGCATTTACAACATCAAAGACATCTGGCCACATGTGTCTGAGACCACCCCGGTTTGAGTGATTGTATCACAGTTTGTCTTGGTGGTTGTTTACACTTGGGTTAAGTGCCGTTCACTTGTGATCTGATTCTATTTTGATACTGAGTGTAAACAGGGCCAGAACTGCATGGTTGGTTTGTGTTGGTTTGTCCCTGGTCTCTAAACTAAAGTGCACATCTACCATTTAAAATCTTTCTTTCTCGTACTTCTCAAAATAAGCGAATAAGCTGCACACTTTGTGTATTTTGTCCAAAATATGGCACTGTTTTTGCAACTACTTTGGAAAATCAATAAAATAGATAGATAGATGGATAGATTGATAGAGAGAGAGAGAGAAAGAGAGAGAGATAGAGAGAGAGAGAGAGATAGATAGATAGACAGACAGACAGACAGACAGACAGACAGATAGATAGATAGATACACCAAAAGTTATTAAATGGAATGCTTTTAAAAATACTGCCTGATGCGTGAGACATTGTTTTACAATTGTCTTCAACTGTACCTTTTTTATCCATTCATAGTAGAAAAGAGGAGGTGGTGGCCTTGTGGGTAGGATACTTGCCTCTAGACCAAGAGGTCATGCTGGGAGTTGCAAGGCAAAATATTGCCCAAAAGATTTATCCCTATTTTAGCATCATTCATATTATTCATAAAACAACCCAGAAGACACATGGTGGCTTGCTGGTCATTTTGGATTATAAAAAAAATATTTACACTATATTTACACTGCAGGCCTTGCTGCCCTTAACCTCAATACCCTTGCCGTTATAAAGAAAATTTGGTAGTATTCCCTTTTAAGTGAGCTGCACACTTTGTATTACTTTACTAACCAGGAAGCGTGTTTAGGATAAATGTGAATTTATTGTTGTAAAAGCATTTCACAAGCAATTATTTCTCTTAGATTTTAAAAGGATTAGCTTTACCATTTGCGTTGTTTATCTTGACGACATACAGATCATGAGTCTGGGGTTTACATTAAGCCATGTGTGGCAAATACATTATGTGTGCAGTGTGTGTGTCTTTTAATTCTGTAAAGCGCATCACACACGAAGAGAAAGCAAGTCATGGCTAACGGTGCTCGGTTTAGTTCAGTTAAAGGGTGGTGGACAGAGTTGACGTCTTGTGTAGCAAGGCCCAATCCTGGCTGGTCACACCAAGCCTAGAACCCATTAGACGTTGATCTATTGTTAATCACGACTCTGCAGATGTGGCCTGGCTCGTGCCCTCAATACTGCCACGCTTTCAGCTCTGATGTGCCTGTGCAAGATTGGACGGCGTGGAATCGCTCTTTAATGGATTAGCTCTCCCTCACTCAAATCATTTATTTTGGCATCGATGCTCCTTCAGTTCTTGGCTGGAGGGGGCCATCCCTGGTTGAACGTGAACCTCAGCCAGAAGAGGATGTTAGCAAGACAGAGTATGTGCGTGTGTGTGTGTGTGTGTGTGGATAAGTGACGAGCCCGGGATTCCCTTTAATCAAAGCCAAACCGACAGTCCTAGAGTCAGCCTTCCCTGCACCACAAACAAGCCTGCCGTGCAAAACCTGGCAAGAACCTTGAACATTAGCATGTTACTAAGTGCTCCTTCAGAATCCCAACAGAATCATGATAGGAGTTACACCGAATTAGAGCCACATGAAAAAGTTCTTGGATCAAGATTAAACCCTCTTTTCATTTGCGAAATAAATTAATTAATTAACAAACAAACAGTTCATGTTAGGATTTCCTGTGGAACAAAAAATCCTTTTAGCCATGGAATCATGGTTTAATGTGGGTCTGAGACATTGGCCCATGATGGTCAGGAGGAAAACCCTTAATAATCTGCGACTGTCGATATACATTTACATTTACAGTGCTGAGAAATGCTCTGATCCATTGTGATTCACAGAAGTGCTTTGTTGTTGAAAATGTACCCTTGTGCTGCACATTTGCAGTCAAAGATTTCTAAAGAGTTATTGGCTTAAACAGCTGGTTCTAGTGAAAAAAAAACTTTAATTTGTATAGATCTTTTGCATTGTGTTTAATGTAGTAATGTGTGCATTATGTTTACAAAGGGTCTTTACCACCGCAGGGTCCACTGAATGTGTTGACAGTAGGGTTGGGGCAATGTGGCCTAAGGTCCCTGAGGACTGGTTTGAGAAACCACAGCTTAAAGGCCCCAAAAGGGGTTTGTCTAGACCTGGAGTGCCAAATCCTGGTCCTGGTAAACTTCCACCCTGCAGAGTTTAGCTCCAATCCTAAGCTAACACATCCAAGTATACGAGTACCTTCAGGGTTATCTGAGTATTGGTGCCAGGTGTGTTGGAACTAAACTCTCCAGGGGGGGCTGATGTCTAGGTCCATGTTCTATGGCAATGCTCTAAAGACACGATTTTGGTACTGAAGCAGGAGTCCTGGTCCACTTAGACACACAGAGGTAATGAGTACTTTTTGTATTGTTGTTGATAATATTTTTCTGTCTGCAACCCCTGACAAACTATCCAAAAAACTCCTCCCCCACTGTGTTTACTGCCTTGATTCTGGCCCTCCACATGCAGGCACCGCTCCAGAATGGCATGGCTGTTACATGGAGGGAAAGTTCACCCACAGGCTAGTACTACAGAGAAAAAGAACAACGTGGCTTCTAAAGCGCACATACAGGAGAGTCGAAAAAGGAGCACATTCCTCCCTCTTGCTATTTTTCCTCTTTTCTGTGACCATAAACGTGATGGCTGGCGGCTCGGTCTGAAGGGATCAGTGCATAATCTGCACGCACTCGCAGTGCGGCTGCTACTGCTCTGTTCAAAGCTCCGAGTTGTACCCCATGTCTGACAACAAGCTTTTCCTCCAGGCCGGAGATTAGCTAACTACAATATGCAGGACAAAATGGCCACAGGCACTTTAGAGGTTCCACTTGAGTTTTGGCTCTCTGTGAGCAGATTTATGACTCACCCAACCGCAGCGCTCTTTCCCTAAGTGTGCGGTGACAGATTGAACAGCAGCTTTTGTCCTCAGCCTGTGCTGTGTGGGTTTTGAAGGGCCCCTGTAGAATTTTCTCAATGTGGTCTGAAGATGTGGTCACACACCACAGATGATTTGATCAACTTCTGGCCCAGTACAGGCCCTGAATCCATTGTACGGTTTATGGCAACACAAGGGCAGCAGTACGTTGTTCCGTATGTTGACATGCATTGGGTGCAGACGCCTGGGCGGCATTGTTTGGGACTCCCTCTCTGTGCTGAAAAGAGTGGTTGTTCCTGGATGTAATGTAAACACACTCCCAAGAAATGCTGAGTGAGAACGCAGAGGTGTGTCATAGTTTCCTGCAGCAACACCCAATTTAGGGGCTTGTGGCATTTCATATGTAAACATGAATAAAAGATGTTTTCATTGTTCTAAAGGCCAGAGTACACTAACCAGACATACGTGAACAAGACAAACATTGTAATGTCTCCAGAAAAAGAGCCGGCATGTCCACCAGAATGAACTCAGGGTGAACGGTGAATTTAACCACATTTTTGAAAATAATTATCCCAACAGTAATATTATATTTAAAGCTGTGTGTAGCTAAATGTGCACATATTGCAATATGGGCTTCCAATAAAAAAAAAAAACTGATTGTACAAAGGAACTCTGGCCATTTCATTAAAACTAATTAAATAGATTTCTAATCGTCATGATTACAGAGAACTTGTGGTCATTCTGATGAGCTGATCAAACAGAAAGCAGTTTTGTTTTAGGTCTCTTCAGCTGGTCACTGGGACACCCTGCATAGTGTGCTGCTGTTGCATGAGGAGATGCGGAGGCGTGAAGTGGACGCAAGCTTTATGCAGACATTATCACTTTTAGTTCCCTTGTACTAGCGCTCTTGGTTAACCTTGTTACATTTACGGCATTTTCACATTTACGGCATTTAGCAGACTTCCAGTCTCTAACTACAGGGGGCAGTCTCCCTGGAGCAACTTGGGGTTAAGGGTCTTGCTCAGGAACCCAGTGGGGGTGCTGAAGGCAGGATTTGAACCCATGCCCTTTTGGTCCAGAGGCAAGTATCCTACCCACTAGGCCTCCACCACCAACCTTATATACAGTCTTGTAGTGTGCACTGGCCTTAATTACAACAGTAACTGATGTTAATTTCTACTGTACATAAAGTGTCCCTTAGAGAATCATTAAGCTTAATTAGCTAGCCATTTCTCTGCAAATGTTATGCCATGTATGCTGGCTTTCTGTGTTATGTTATTTACCTGACATGGTAATGACCCATGATGGCTTGCACACACAATGAAATCATAGCAAACTACAGGCCATGGATGATTGTGAATGGTAAAACATTTTCAAAAACAGAATGGCTTTTACCCGACAAAAACATGCACAACTATAAGAAAAATCAGAAAAAGCACATTACACTAACAAAAATGAAAAAAATCATGGCTTTAGCAGTGCGCCCTCTGTCTGTGATCTAGCACTCTAATATGTTTATCTGTGTCTGCTCCCTCGTGTGCTGACCCTTGTTGAGCAGTGGAATGTTGTTACTAGTCGTCCACCTGAGAGATGTTTGTTCAAGCCTCAGCAGTCTTACTCTCCTCAGTTGCATCACGCAGGGGCATCATTAGGCCTGGGTACCCCCCTTTGTCTAATGAGCGGTCCCAGATCTCAAAAATAATACTAATAAAAAAGAAGCCAATAGGCCCGGATGTAATCTTCTGTCATTACAATCATCATTGGCCCCGCTGCTTTCATGGAGACATGGCAACACACCAACACACCAACACAAACACACACACACACACACACTTCATCCCACCTCATTGACAAATCAAACCCCTCCCAGTCAACATATCCAAACTACAGCCTCGACTGATTCAAGATCCTAATGATGATGCCTCTGGTATCATAAAGCCTGGATGCATCAGACCAGGATTGCACCAGATTGGCAATATGGCATTTGTTTGGAGAGAAATCTCACTGATGTCTAATGCCTGAAACAACATTTGAAGAAATAAGCTCAAGCTGAAGAAGACACAATACAAAGTTTATATTCTGGTATTTAGAACAGATCACTGAACAAACATTTTGCCTCCTGTGTCTCTGAGAAAAGGGAATAATAACTATTTGAGCCACTATAGGACTGATTTTTGGGCAATTACATTGTGTTTTGTCTGTAAGAGAGCAGAGGTAAATAGTAACACGATACTCATTTTTCCTGTATCCTTTACACGTACAATGAAATCATAGTAATTTGGCCTTTGCTGGAGTTTATTCCTAATAAAGATTAGACTATTTGCAGCTTAGCTGTTATAGCTATTTAATATATTATATTTGAGGAAACAAGCTTTAGCCCCATAACAGCTCTTGGCTAGACTCTTTTATTTTATTGTACAATTTCATTTTAGTTTGTTGTTTTTAGGATAATTTCTAAATGAAACCTAAAGCTGCAGCCTCTACTTTCAAATGTGAGTTCCTCTCAGTTAATGTAACCTAAAGTAGCTAAGGCAGCCAATAAACCCATTAAGACTGTGAGTATTGGGCCTTCTTTCTAGAAGGAGAATATTAACTTACAGTAAATCAGAGTAAGTAATAGGTTTGTGTCTTTAATGAACAACTCATTTGCTCTCATATACGTAATTGTTTTTCATGAATAATTGTATGTGTGTTTAAATTAATTATTACTGGAATGATGACTTTATTTTTCCTTTATTTGAGCTGCAGAACAGGTTGCTGTGGTCCAGTCACGCTGCCTTTTTGTGTAGCTAAACATTCAAAACATTCAAAACAAATGTTTAACAGATGCTCTGTCTCTCATTTCTACCAGTGTGCGAACATCCATTTTTCCATGAACTAGTTTCCAATAGTGTCTGATTGTTTCATTTCTCATGAGCCGGGAATATGAGTCTGTGTGTTTGACACTGTGTGGTGAATTCTTCACCATTATGAGGTCTGACGCCACTGCCCGTCGTTACACACACAGTTTGGATTTCCAACCAAGTTTGGAGCCTCGTAAAACACACAGCCTTTCCTTTCCAGTGGGGAGGAAGCTTCTGGCGACAGAAATGATCAGTGGATAAGATGCATATTAAAAACCAAAACATCAGCGACTTAAAGTGCTGAAGATGACTTGTTTTACTGACTGCAGTCACAATGCTTCAAACCTCCACTGTCGACATGGTCCCTTAAAAAATGTGTAAGAATGCCACAAAAAATGTAGCAATTTGTCAATTTTTAGATTAAGCAGAGTTATTAGTGAAAAGCCCAAACAGCAAAAATGTGTTTAAGGCTTCCACTGCATTCTACCAGTGTTGGTTTTCATAAGGATACAGATTTAAATTTCTAAAACAATCTGTTGTTGTATTAATGAACTGGTTCAGCAACCTTTTTTCTTCACAGCCACTGTTCTATCACATCACTTTATCCACTCTCACTTTCACTTTCCATTTATGGACCAGTTGTAAAATGATCACTTTACATAAACTCATGTAAAGCTCATGTAATCAGTCACAGCGAGTATTTCATGAGTGAATTCAAATACCTGGCATTATGCATGTTGTATTAAAAGGTTTTCAGCCATGCTGTGTCAGCGGATGATGGGGTGATATCAATTAGGTCTGCTAAAAAACACGTTTAAAAAATACATATTAAAACAATTAAGGAATTCATGAATGAATTATGTTCCACAAACAACAGAAAAAATATTTTGAGAAAACTGAATTTTTTTAACACTGCAAAATAGACGTCAGCCACACACACACACACACACACACACACACACATACATTACTGAAATGGTATTAAACAAATTCTCATTTACACAAATTGTCTCTCTCTAATAATGGCATAAAGTGGCAAATTAGGGTGCTTGAAATTCTATTTTGTGTTGAAAGTTTAAGCCTAACAACTTATTTCATAGTATTTTGGAATACTCTCAACATAATGTTACTGGACACCTGTCTTTATATACACACAAACACACACACACACACACACACACACACACACACACACAGACACATACACAC